>JALPQI010012162.1:0-30436 GCA_025490895.1 Thaumatotibia leucotreta
TATGCTCGATACACATGTGTCATAATCATTAACATATTTTTGGACATGACTATAAAAAACATACGGCTGAGTTTCCACGGTTCCTGATTGCAAAAATAATACCTAGAAAATTTGCTAGAATGATGTAAATAATCAACATACCTAATCAATGTTTGAAAACCAATGTCATGTTACTTTAATCTTTCTTCTTCTTTCTTTTTGGAAGGAATTCCAGTCTTAATCTATAGTTACAACCGAATCCATTTCTATTAAAAAATTAAAATGATTTATTTGTAGGTAAAAATACTAAAATCTGTATTCATGTACTTTGTAATGCAAAATTTTAGGAGTTTTTATGAATTCATAATTTGGAGCACCATCTTGTTTAAATTTTTTTCAGTACATTGTTATGACTGCGAACCAAATGTTTAAAACTTCTTATCATTGCCAGTAGTATAAATTAAACGCCCTACATTTTATTAAAACTAGAGAAATATATCATTAGAAAAATTATGTATGATATAAAAAAATAGTTACCTATATATTTAAAAACTATACGTACCGCCAGTGACTGTAAATGCGCATTTTTTAAAAGTATTTCAATGATTTTTAGATTACACACCTCATGCGATAATTTTTTCGAGGTGGTATCCCATTTGTTTACATTTTTGATCTCCAATTCGATTTCAGATCTTAATAGAACATTTCGTCGGCTGACAAGCAAAACTAAGTATAAAAACTGTCACTACTCTTAGCAACCTCTTATGTCAGTATTGAATCAGAACTGAGATACGATCTCTATTTCAAGTAGGTATTTGTTACTTAGTGAGTTTTGGTTGTCAACCGACGATTTGACGGTTTAGAAATGAGCTTTATATACATATATGACGTCTCATATTAATAAGGATTAATCTATAAGTGTCAAAAGTTCATTTTTAGAAATCGGCAACTATAGGTACCTACTAGTTACCTACAATGTGACAGCGACCACAAAAGATTAAAATGGAACCATCATTTGACCCTACTGGTCACCTAATGTAGATACCATTCGTCAGTTTAAAGTTAAAAAAATGTAAACAAACCTGCAAAATTCATTATTTCATAATCACGCACTTTCAGAACATAATCTCGGTTTTATCACCAACTTAAAACCTTACTCCAGAAGTTCACATAATTTTTTTGTTAAAATTATTGATATTTATTAGCATTAACGCAAAATGTATATCTGAGAACGTGTTTCACGATTTTTGTCGAAGACGTCAAATGAGGACAGTCTTTTAAAATGGCTTATTTCCACTTTGTCAGTAGAGATTAGATCTCTTATGAAAATATAGCAGCAATAAGCCTTGTTGCTTGACTGGAATCATAAGCCTTTTTGAAAAGACACTCCTCAAATGCTATGAAAAGGCAGCCATATTTGTTTACCTTTTTTTACTTTCAACGAATGAAGAATGGTGCTAGGCTTTAGTAGCAATGATCGATCAAATGCTGCCATTGCAAGTCTCATGCCACACGCGACATTCGCAAAACTGGAGAGCTAAAACCGACTTCTCCGACAATATCCTGCTGTCGCAATTAACCGGCTGCCGGATATTACGGGCCGACTGTGTGCTTAAAAACGGAATTACACTGCCAACTCGATGGTTGGATTCCGACTTGACAAGTGCTTGAACCGACCGATGTCGGAAACGTTTAGTGCTTTAATGTGATAGTGTCCGTGTAACGGTTCGGCCACGACACGCGCGTATTGCAAGCGACAAGCGTTTTATCTGTAAAGGATGCGTTCAAACCAAAAGAGCATTCGCTATTCTAACCCCCTACTCTACGAAATTCGATCGTTACACAAAACGTGATTCGTTGATTTCGTAGAGTGGGGGATAGAATAGCGAATGCTCGTTTGGTCTGAATGCACCTTAACGTTTTTACCGCTTGCTCTCCACTCCGCTGCTTAAAATAAGCATCAAATTTAATATTGAATTTTATCACAGTTTAAAACAAAATCTAAGATAGCACCATATACTATGATAGCACTAGTCTACACTGCATTGGAATGATGAATAAAAAAACAAAGTTTTGTCGTGATTTCAGTAAATAAATAAATATTTTTGGACATCTTTACACAAATCTACTTAGTCCTACGGTAAGCTCAATTAAGGCTTATGATGTGGGTTAATTTAAAAAATGTATTGAAGAAACAGGCAGTCTTTCATAGTCATACATAACACCGTGGCTTAAAAACTAGACCTACCGTTTCTTTAATGAACATTTTAACATCATGTGTAATACATATGTAATTTACTACATTGAAACAGGGCCTCAATACTCATCGAAGGAAGAAAAAACTTAGTCATTCATTATGTACCTACATATCTGCACATTGAAATTTGCTTTAACAGTGTATAAACATACAAAATAAATCGAATGTGATTGAAATATGTAGGAAATATCTCAAAGCATTCGAAAATGGACAGAACAAAATTTTGTCGATTTATTATTCTAGGCCTGATAGATACACAGGCATAAGCTTTGGTACGATTCACGGTGCCGATAAAAGGGAAAATATTTCTCATCAACTCTGCTTTGCACATACACCAATTAAGCTGCACAGAATATTATTGAACGTACTTTATTAAAAAAGAAAATTACATTCAACTGGGATCATCGGGGTTTTCCGATGCAATCGAGTCGCTCAAAGCGGGTTCGAAAAACGATGTTGAAAATTTTACATAATGTTTTAACGCAACTCAATGTTTTTAAATTCACGAGTAGCGTCAAACACTCTTTGAAAAATAGTTGAAAGGCCTCGTTTAATTTAAAAACAAGTTTCGAGAAATTCATTTATTTTTACTGCCATCAAAAAATCCGGTACACTTACCACTTTTTTTATTAATTGCACGAGATGAAGTTCCTATATAGCCTCCAATTCCTCTATTTTTATTTATATTGAATCGAAAATACACGATTTATTGTCACGGTAAGCCGTAGCGTAGATAATACAAGTACCTATAAAAATATAATCATTTTACACATGTCGATCAAATTAAATAGTTAGTTACACGCACAAGGCACACGGTTAGTTCAATTAAAGATTATTAGCCAAATTTCCCAATCAAATATATGCCTACACCAGGATTTGAACCTCAAGCTTCAGTGATATCAACAGTCCCAAACTAAGTTTACAGAAGCCGTTATTTATTGAAGTTATTTATGGTTTAATTTTCTTCGGATATTGCGTTTGACATTCATGATTTTCATGAATTAAAATATGAAAACGGATTCTATTGGGTACCTAAGCTCTGAAATGGAATTCGAGATCAAAAATGTAAACAATCTATGACAATGACATGACATTATAAAGTCAATGTTAAAGTGACTTTCCAGGGGTATAAAACTTTGTATTTTTTAACACCTTTATAAATTAACGTCATTTTGAGATGGGTTATTTATTTTAAGAACCTGCAAAACCTAAGACAATGCTTGATGTTTAGGTGTAGATACGCGAAAGTCAAAGTATGCTCGATACACATGTGTCATAATCATTAACATATTTTTGGACATGACTATAAAAAACATACGGCTGAGTTTCCACGGTTCCTGATTGCAAAAATAATACCTAGAAAATTTGCTAGAATGATGTAAATAATCAACATACCTAATCAATGTTTGAAAACCAATGTCATGTTACTTTAATCTTTCTTCTTCTTTCTTTTTGGAAGGAATTCCAGTCTTAATCTATAGTTACAACCGAATCCATTTCTATTAAAAAATTAAAATGATTTATTTGTAGGTAAAAATACTAAAATCTGTATTCATGTACTTTGTAATGCAAAATTTTAGGAGTTTTTATGAATTCATAATTTGGAGCACCATCTTGTTTAAATTTTTTTCAGTACATTGTTATGACTGCGAACCAAATGTTTAAAACTTCTTATCATTGCCAGTAGTATAAATTAAACGCCCTACATTTTATTAAAACTAGAGAAATATATCATTAGAAAAATTATGTATGATATAAAAAAATAGTTACCTATATATTTAAAAACTATACGTACCGCCAGTGACTGTAAATGCGCATTTTTTAAAAGTATTTCAATGATTTTTAGATTACACACCTCATGCGATAATTTTTTCGAGGTGGTATCCCATTTGTTTACATTTTTGATCTCCAATTCGATTTCAGATCTTACATTAATTATTTACATCCCGGCGTTTCGAATACTTTTACAAGATTCGTAGTCTACAGGTGACTGACATAGGAAGAAATTTGATGCATCTGTCTTCAACTTTAAAAAACTATGTAAAGAGCTCGAAACGTCGGGATGTACGAGTAATAACTAATCAATCATCAATTTATAATATTAACTTGTGGACGTGATTTTTTCATTGAGCATGCCTGTGTCGTAACGTTTAATCGTCAATCGTAAACGAAAGGCAGCTAACTGTCTTTGTCACACTAATATGAAAGAGTGACAGAGGGGAAACTACGATACGCTACTAAGCGTTAGCGATTGGCAACTTGGCTAAGCATCCAGATCTTGCATTTGAATGGGTCTAATTTACGCAAAAACTAAATCAGAAGCCCTGCCGCGAACCATGAACGAAGTATTGCCTCTCTCTCGCACTCGTGAATTCGTACATAAGTGTGACAGGGAGGCAACACTTCGTTCGTGGTTCGCGGTAGGGCCTCAGACCTTTGTCTTATTATCAGACTCCGGCGACTTGAGCTGATATTGATTGTCTGACAAATCAGACTAAAGCAGTCAAAAGGTTAATAGAGATGATGACTGTAGTTAAAATACTGGTGGTAGGACTTCGTGCAGGGTCCGCTCGGATAGCTACCACCGTCTTACCCGTTAACCTGCCGCTAAAAGCAGTGTTTGCTCTGCTGTGTTTCGGTTTGGGGGTAAGATAGCCGGTGTAATTACTGGCATAGATAGAGGCAACCCGTCTAAGTCCTCAGGGCAGGCAGCACATAGGCGATTTTTTCATCACTATGTCCTCTGTTCCTGTTTTCCATCACGTGGGCTGAGAGATCAGGTGTGTACCTTTATCACATAAAAAAATCACATTATGCACGACATAATACGACATAAAATGTAGATTGCAGTCAATTTTATACCTATACAAGTACATAACTTTTATTAAATAAATTGGAAAGAACTTTAATGAGTACCTAAGTCATTTGGTAGCATACAAATATGACGTAATTTTTTTGGATTTAATATAAAACATTATAGTGGCGATCGTACGAAAATATGTTGATTTAACTTGTCATTCATCATGCCTATTACCTACAGTTAATTAGTTATTTAATATTATTTGATTAGTTTTATTAACGGGGCGACGAGCGGATCACCAACGCATCATAAAGGGGCTCCAACGTAACTCTGCTTTCCTCTAGAGATGAGACTTCTCGATGACATCGATAAACCAATACGGCAGTGAAAATAGTACATTACGACACACGTGCGAAAAACATGAAATTCGAAACGAGTGGCGATGTTTTAAAATATGACCGAAGGGAGTGTTTTAAATCGACACGAGTTACGAATTTCGTTTTTGCACGTGTCTCGTACGACGTTTTTTAGTACAGATGGCCCTGCGAAGTTTTGGACCTGACGTAAAATGAGCCAATTCTCGCACTAGAGCCTAAAAAGTACACCATCTGTACTAAAAACGAAATTTATAATTCTCTATGGGAAAACTCTGCGCCTTGCAACAATTTTGCCACTGTTTTCTAAAATATAAGTTGGTTTGCCATAAGTGCTAAAAACATAAGTTGCACATATTGCATTTCACGATGTAATCAAAAAGAGACAGCCGAGATAGGTAGCCGCAAAAAGGCCGCAAGTTGCTGCCAAAGACAAGATGGGCTGGGGCCCTGCGACCATAATACGAGCTGTCGAGTATAAACGTGGTGAAAAGTTTGATTGAACAATCACAACTAACTATTTTTGAATGGTAGGTTAAGTTTTTTTAAGCGTGATGTATAATAGAATAGAGGGCACTCGCTTTTTGTCTTGCCAATAAAAGTTCAAGACTGTTATTGAAAGGCAATTTCGTATCCGTTTCGTTCTAATTCCATATTTAGGAGCATTCGCTATTCTATCCCCCACTCTACGAAATCAATGAATCTCGTTTTGTGTAACGATCGAATTTCGTAGAGTGGGGGGATAGAATAGCGGATGCTCGCTTGGTCTGAATGCACCTTTTTATTTGGCTGCAGGCTGCGGCCCTACCGCGCACTACAAAATCAGCAAATTTAGGGGATTTTCTCTGTCACTCTAATGACGCCTTCGTTGGAATGACAGAGAAAAATCCCTGAAATAATTTCGGTGTTTTTTGTAGCAAGCATGAGACCAAAGTTATTCCCACCAACTTCTGTCGTTTTCAGAGTGTTAATTATTGAACTACGACTCGATGAGTGTCGATACACTGTCGAACGTGACAGTTCCCTGATGTGACGAGCTGCCACGTGACGATCTTTGTCCTTTTGCAACGTGACAAAGTGGCTGACACGCGTCAAACGGCGGAAATTACAGTGCCTCCCCTTAGCGAGTCAAAGTGAACCGCTAGCGATGGTATACATGCTATGTGTGGGGCACTGTAGTGTAACAGTAGTTTACGCAACAGGGATGTACCTGATAAGAAACTAATATTTTTATTTCATATTATGCACCACAAAATATACGATGAAATGATTTCTATAGGTAATGTAGATTGCAGCAATTTTTGTACAGAAGTTATATTTAAGGCACTATGTATACGAAATTTCATCGCTACACAAAACGTGATTCGTCGAAATTCGTTGATTTCGTAGAGTGGGGGATAGAATGAGCTAATGCTCGTTTGGTCTAAATGCACCTTTAGATAAGTTTTTTTAACTACAGTCATTAACCCTATTGGAATTTACTTTAAAAATGGACCATCCGCAGACCACGAACCCTGTAAAGTGTTCGAAACGTCGGAATGAAGTTAAAATTAGTTAATATACGCGAGTTTATCCGTTTTCATAGTTTTATTTTTAAAAATGGATTTAAACAATCCTAGAGTATAATTATACTCAAAGGGTATCCCCCCACTATTTTACAGCCTCCTTATTCATCCCATCTCCTATTTTACTACGTCTTATTTAAATCCATAATTTAAATGCAGATTAGGCTGGCTCTCTGAGAAATCCCGCTATTAAAAAAAGTATAAATTGTGTCGATTGGGGCTCTGATTTTTAATATTATTGGAGGCTTTTCATAAACTGCGTAAGTCAATTAGGAGTAAGCTGGTAATTGATTTAACTGACCTTGGAAATTATAAAAGGAGGCAATAAATCCTATGGATTTTCCGTGTAACTGATCGTAATGAAACGCGAAATAGGTCATAATCCAGTTGGTGGGGCTGTATATGGGCCATTTTTTTAAAAGTTGTTCCCACTTACTTTTTTGTTTGGTACTTTTAATATGAATTCATAATATAGTTAATAATAGAAAAAAATATATATTTTAAGGTTTTTTTCAGTTCAGTTGCCATTAAAAAATAATAATAAAAATAAATTTATTTACTTACACAAACATAGGTTAAAAGAGTAAATAAACATAGGTAGTTACAAAATACATGTAAATAAATAAATAAATAAATATCTTGGGACATCTTACACACATCGACCTAGTCCCACGGTAAGCTCAATTAAGGCTTGTGATATGGGCACCAGGCGACGATATATATAATAGATAGATACATATAGATACTTAAATACATAGACATCCATGACCAACGAACAAATATTTGTGATGAATAAATACACAAATAATGCCCTCGCCGGGATTCAAACCCGGAACCTCCAGCTTCGTAGGCAGGGTTACTACCAACTAGGCTACGGAGGCTGACTAACATGTTTGTGAAGCAAAACAATTTTTCACACATTTTGTATAGTGGTAACGGAATGGAAAGTTCGGGAAATGTTTGTTAATTTTGGGAAAATATTTTTCTCCTATTAGGATCGAATGAGCTCACGATCCTGGGTAGAAGTCATATAAAAAACACTTTGAAAAAAAAAATCGGCTATTTTTAACTTAAAAAGCGGTTTTATACTTAGTGCTACTACTTTACAGCCCTAGAACGGTAATAATTAGAGCTACATATAAAAGTTCGAATGCCCATATTTTGTAGGTACGACAACAAATAAGATCAATATGAAATTTGTAAATAACCATAAAACATCTAATATCCATGATTTCTATTCAACATTTCAATTATTGAAAGGCCAAGCCCTAAAGGTGGATTTAGACAAAATGCTCAGCTCATTCTATAAGTACCCCACTTTACGAAATCACGTTTTGAGTAACGAACAAATTTCGTAGAGTGGGGGATAGAATGAGCATTCGTTCGTTTGGTCTAAACCCACCTTTAGCATATAAAAATCATTACCTACCACACTATTACCAACAAACTGAAATAAAATTCGTCCAAGGCCAAAATATCAATTCTCACTGAAACAGAGCCTTTCATTACGCCGTTACCAACTTATCTTTTGCACTTCACCAAATCCAAAACTACCTTAAAGCGGTACCGATTTCTTTCTTGGCAGCGTCACCGGCCGCAAGTTTAAGTTGGCGGCCGTTTTTCGCGCAGTTCTTAACAGATCGTGCCATAAATAAGGGCATGGACACATCCAATTTTATCGTGGGACATTCGGCCACACGTCTTGTGGAATGGGCGTGAGTTACCGCCCTATTGTCCTTTAGAAGGGATTAGCCGTGACAGAGGCCCTACCGCGAATAACGAACGAAGTGTTGCTTCCACAGATGTCATATATATCATAGATTAAGCAAACGTATCTACTTAGCGTGTCAAATGAACTCAGTAAAATCTACTGAGTTGTCCGTCTTTAATCGCAACTTGCAGCTTTTGGGCGACAAATGTTTGTAAGTTGAAGTGAACAAAAACATTAATAATGCCTCCTTAAGTAATAATTATTGCAACAACACAAAAAAAATTGAATACTCAAGGGCCTGAGACATATTTAAAATCATAGGCAAGTAACAACTTCAGTACAAAATCTGACACGCTCGGCCGCCATGTAAATGAATTTTCTTCTATCCAAATCCAATTCTGTGGTTGCTTCTCTGTCACACTTACGTACAAATTCACGAGGGCGGGAGAGAAGCAACGTTCGTGGTTAGCTGTAGATTAGGCTGCCGGCGACCTCGAGATTTGCTTGTCACTTTTGATCTGGCCCCTATTTTACCATGATGATAGGTGCGACAATTGTAAAATATCACCAGAATGGTTAGGCAAGTTGCCAATCGCCAGCGCTTAGTAGCGTATCGTAGTTTGCCCTCTCTGTCACTCTTTCAAATTAGTGCGACAAAGACTGTTAGCTGCCTTTCGCTTACGATTGAAGATTAAGCGTTAGCGATTGGCAACTTGTCTAAGCACCCAGGAGCCGGAATTTCCATAGCGAAAATCTAACCGTCAAATGGATTGACCAAACTTTTTTATCGACTTATCGATGTTATGAAATAATCCATTACCAACTAAAAGATTCAACGAAAATCTAACTGTCAAAGGTTTCGCTATGAAAATTCCGGTCCTAACCCTCTAATGCATAAGACAGGCAAAAATGCATTTCAAATTTGAACCCTAACAGCAGTCAATAGAGTCCAAAACCAATGAAACCATATTTGGCTTCATATGCATTAGAGGGTTAAATATCACTGTTGCTGATGCCATAGGATAACAGACGTGGGCTACGGCTACCGCTTACTATCTGACAGTCCATGTGCTTGTTTGCCATCATATTTTTTTTTACTAATAACGGTATTAAATCATTAATAAACTTCTTTTTACTTTCCGAAAGTCTAGATAATTGTAAAGGTGCATTCAGACCAAAAGAGCTTTCGCTATTCTAACCCCTTACCTACTCTACGAAATTAGATCGATACACAAAACGTGATTCGTTGATTTCGTAAGGTGCATTCAGACCAAACGAGCATTCGCTATTCTATCTGCCACTCTACAAAATCAACGAAAGACGTTTTGTGTAACGATCGAATTTTGTAGAGTAGGGGTACAGAATAGCGAATGTTCGTTTGGTCTGAATGCACCTTTACAAAGCTTAGAACTATTTTCATTAATTATTGTCATGGGGTTTGGCCTGCGTCAGAATTTTGCTACAATTGTCGTGTTTTTGTGACAATTGTAATTTAGTTTCGCAAAAAAAGGATTGTACTGTTGATTTCTTACAGTTCGTGCTATGTATTTGATGTCTGGCAAATGACCACATGGCCGCTTTGATGGTAAGCAGTATCCGTAGCCTAAGGACGCCTGCAATAGGAAAAACTAAAAAGAAAAATTGTATTCAGAGACTTACATATACAGTGTGTAAATCTAATACGGGCGATCAATTAAACTGGCCAATGTATACCACAAAACTTTACAAGCTTCGCCCGTATTAGACTTACACCCTATATACGGTTACTCGGGTCAGGAAACGATCCTGGATTTTTTGAAAAATAAAATTTCGTAATTTTCCTTGGGATATCGGTTGCTCTTAAATACTTAATGTTAGGTACTTAGAAACATAATAATATGTATGTACTTAGCAATATTATATGTATAGCACAACGCTTTTAATAACATATCGCATGTTCGTAACGCCCGTTCGACATATATTATCTAACAAATTCAAATAAATTATTTGCATTATTTTTGCATTCACCTTTGTCTTCTCGAAAATACTCAATTTGATAAAACAAAGTTTTAACTAATCCTTAGACAATAGCCAACAGTTCAATTTATTTAAACTTCTTATTTCAATAAAAACGTTTTAGAAGATAAAAGTTATATTTTTCTTATTGGAAAGGGCGCTTATTTCAGTCTCTTTGGAATAATCTCATTTGCATTTAAATACGTTTCTTTTGACAGCGATTTCATAAAAGTTGAGACAAAGTTATTGATCACGCCGTCATTTTGGTCTTGCGGTATCCGAGTTCGTCGATTAATAAAACGATTTTATGTAATTTATACCTGGAGGCCTAGTAGAACCTGAAATTGGATATAATATTGATTAAATTAGGACAACAATTTAGCTTTAATAAACACTTGTCAATCAACCCGGTCGACTATGGATTCGTTTGATATTTCTTTGGACTTAGAAAATTCTTCGTTTATTTTTAAATCTTAAAAAAATTACATACATTTTTACATTTACATAGTTTTTAAACAGTCTCTCAATATTTTTTACGAACTAGACCATTTTATACATAACTATACAGGGTGTTTGGTTAGCGGTGTCGAAGCTTTTATGGGCTTACTTAAACTACAATCAATTTCATCGATAAATTACGATACAATTTTTTTTGTGCCAACGATAATTAAATGGCAATTTTAAAATTTCATACAGACGAATATTATCGGTCCTATCTTTGCAAAAAAAATCTCGTTGGAGAGCTCATTAGATAAGCAAACTAATTAAGCTAATCATTTGACTTAACTATTTCAATAACAAGGCCAACCACACTACAAACACCCTGTATAAAATATCTACCAATAAAGATCATGTGTGCTGATTGAAGCAAAATGGTGTAAAGTTAGAACCGGAAGAAGTTTTTTTTTTAAATTTGCTATTTAGTTTAACGATTCAAAAGTGCTTGTTCAAAAAAAAATGGACATAGCAGAAGTTAAAGATTATCAAAGTCATAGGATTCGACTTTGATAATCTTTAACTTCTGCTATGTCCACAGCAAAAACGCCGACTAAATTATCTATATGACCCATTATAAGGGCAACAATCCAAACCTTTCTCCCGTTTACAAAGTACAAACACTTAATAAATATACATAGTAGTATCTAGCGTCTAATTTCACAGCACCCGCCCGGAATGAATCATTAAGAAAGTAATTAAAAAGCAAAATCGTCGTCCGCCTTTAATTTGCCTCCATAAAAAACTTTATATTTCACAATGAATGGACCAGTTTTTCAACAATAAAAATTGTTGCCCTTCTGTTTTGTTCATTTTTGTTGTTACACCTTAATTTGAGTTACCTTTTGTGGGTGAAATTAGAAGTTAGCTAGCATGTTTATTTTCATGTTTTATGCCCATTTTTAGGGTTCCGTAGCCAAGGCAAAATCGGAACCCTTATAGTTTCACCTTGTCCGTCTGTCCGTCTGTCCGCAGCATAGCTCAGTGGCCGTTAATACTATAAATCTGAAATTTGGTACAGGATACATATTAATCAAGCCAACTAAGTGGTATAATAAAAACTAGAAAAAATTTTTTTTTTTTTGTGTACCACCCCAAGTGGTGAAGTGGAGATGATTTTTTTTATTTGCTGTAATCTATAGTGTGGGGTATCATCAAATAGGTCTCTTAAAAAGAATAAGGGCCTTAAAAGATTTTTTCAAGTCCATATTTTCGAAGATAATCGATACAGAAGAAAAAAAAAAGTCTATTCTTCTAAGTTTTGACCCAAAAAATATGAGAAAAATATCATGAATAGTGGGCTTATAGAATACTTTTAAATAAAACTATTTCAAGCATAATCGGCCCAGCCTTTTTTGAATAACTACGGAACCCTACACTGAGCAGGGCCCGGCCCGACATGCTTTTGGCCGGTTTTTTCAGAGTGTTAGAATTTCCAAATTCTATTAAAAAACCTGTGTAACTTTCCTTTTGATTGAAACTAAAATTGAAAAAGATTGCGTTTTTCTTTATACAAAATAGGGTGCTGTGTGTTTTTATGTTTATTTAAAAATATTTTTTGAAATAGGTGATGTTGATATTAGCTTTGGTTTAATCGGTCTGTCGATATTAAATACTATATGCGTAGTTATTTTATGTTGCCAGTAAAACAATATTTGCTCGTAGCTTGGATGCATCGGACATTTTATTTATCGAAACACCTGCGTACCTTACCTGCTGAGATTTTATGGAAATAAATGGGTTTAATTTTTGTATTTGGTCATGGTCACCAATTCGATGAAACAATTTGTAAAGGTATTATGCTTTTATAGATAATTGAAAAATAATTATTTTGCATTTTCCGTAAAATAATAGTACATTACGACACAAGTGCGAAAAACATGAAACTCGAAACGAGTGGCGATGTTGTATAATACGACCGAAGGGAGTGTTTTATATCGACACGAGTTACGAATTTCCTTTTTGCACGTGTCTCGTAGGTACTCGTACGACGTTTTTTAGTACAGATGGCTCTTCGAAGTTTGGGACCTGACGTAAAATGACCCACTTCTCGCACTAGCGCGTAAAAAAGGCACCATCTGTACTAAAAATATATTGTTTCATTGTCTATCGTTGTTTTCGCCATTTTTATTTTACTTTTTGTCTACAACTGAGTAGTGTTGCAGAGTGTATACCATGAGCTCTCGGCGTCAGTATAACGCGGTCGAGAGCGTCACGTACTATCCATTCCTCTCTCTCAAACCAATACCTACGCAAGTATGAGCGAGATGGAAAGAAAATAAGTTATTGACTATATCAAATAATACACAGATATGATAGGAAGAAACGAGGAGCGAACACCCCACATGACGTCAATTACATCGATGATTACGGGATGCAAATGACACCAATGTCGAGAAATTTCCTGATAAGCGGGATCAAAGCGCTGGGAGAGACCGTAGATCCAGGTGACTGGAAGAGGCCTCGCATCTATACTCTGTCCAATAGAAATTGACAGTAGAAAAAGGCAGCAAATTAGAAAAAACTTACTTTTGTAGTTGTAAACTTTTTTATAATTATTAGGTACAATTTAAGTAAAAATTGTTAGAAAATAATAGTATTTTGCTCTTCGGTCCATAATCAATTTAAATTTACATTATTACTTTCACAAGTCATAGAAAATATCAGAGGATAGTGAAATGAAAGAAAAATAGCCCTAATTAAAGTGTTAAGTTATTAGTGATAGGTACAAATTTATATAATTACTATTCAGATTAACGTAATGTTACTTTTATGCTTATTTCAAACTGATAAAATTATCACTATCATTTTTCAAAGACAATAAAAAAAGATATATTTTATTTGCGGATTGTAATACAGACTTTTAGGCCATTAACCCCTGGAACGCCACTGCCATACATTTGCTTGTTGATTAATTACTTTAATTATTTTATATTATACTCCAATTGGTGGACCGATGACCTGGTGAAGGTCCCAGGAGTCCGCTGGATGCGGGTGGCGCAGGACCGGTCATTGTGGCAATCTTTGGGGGAGGCCTATGTTCAGCAGTGGACGTCTTTCGGCTGATATGATGATGATGATGATAGTCCAATTGGCTTGTGACGGATCTGTCCCTAGGCACTCCAGGGGTTAAACCATATCCAGCATCGAAAACTACTCGCATCTTCGTTTTATTATTCCCCCGAAACTTTTCTAATAATATGAAACTCCGGCTTTGTGCCGTGTAGCCTCTTAATCGGCGATTAAACTCCGGTTAATCTCGCTTTATGTGTGCAACCGGGCTTAGGGTTGTTTACGTGGGGGTTCCGTGTAGAGATATTGAATGCTTTTCTCGATGAAGTTACATTAGTTAAGTAAGCGGCCAAGAGCATGTCGGACCATGTTTAGTTTTGGGTTCCGTAGCTTCTCCGCTCTCTTCCGTCCGTCCTTTTGATGTAAATATATATTATGTTAGAGGAAAATTCTGAAACGGTTTGACCGTGATATCTCGGTATCTAACATACTTTCCGAGTTAATATCTCGGTTTTGACACAAAGCAGCGATAAGTCTCTCCTAAATACCTATTCGTATGGACGTATTTGAAGGTAATGCCCATAATCGCCTAGCTGGGATTGCTGGGCAAGCGGGTTGGCGATCTCAATGCAGTTGCATGTCCACTATGACGATGCTCATCATCAATCTTCAATAAACAAAAGATCAGTGACGCATCAATCCCTTAGTTGACACTTACGACACCCACGGGAAGAGTTAGGGTAGTGTCAAATGTAGTATTACTGCCGTCAAGACTCAGCGTTTGACCGATTAGTCCAAAATAATTTTCGTGAGACCGGAAAGCTAGAATGATATTTATACTCCCAAAAATCGAAAACTGTCTATTGTTGAGGTCTCGGCTTGATCTAAGGGTGAGGTTGTCCTCTATAGGTTAAATTAGTACAATATTTTAATGAGCAGACAAGAGAAAATTAGAATTCATAGAGTAACAAAAGCCAACGAACGAGGAATTTGTACATCGTCTTAAAAAGATACTGATTATGTTGAATTATCACCATTTTCTTTGTAATTAGGGCTACATTTTAAATTTCTGCTCGAAAGATCGCTTTGAATGGGGAGAGCCTTTTTAGTATTTTATGAAATAATAAATTGTATTCATTAAATACGATTAAATTTATCCTTCGTAGACTAGTGAAAGTTGAAGATGCTGGGTTCATACCCAGCAGTTTATGTGTGTTTATGGGTGTCAAATGTCGGTCTATGGAAACTATTACTAATTGATTTGCTAGACAATGAATTAGTAGAAAATGGCGACAAATAAAAAAAATACAAGACTATAGTTATGATAATGATTTTTACCTAATCAACATCCCAGCCTTAAGACGTCCACTGCAGCAGATCATATGCCTTTGTACTTTCATATATGCAAGCGATCAGGGTGCTGAGCCAAGTTGCCAATCGCTAGCGCTTCATCGTTAATCGCAGCTAACTGTCTTTGTCGCACTAATATGAAAGAGTGACAGAGAGGGAAAACTACGTTACGCTACTAAGCGCTAGCGATTGGCAACTTGGCTAAGCATCCTGGTCTGCTACCGCGAACATCGAAGTTCGCAAATTTCGGGGATTTCTTAGTTGGAGTGTCAGAAACACATCACCGAAATTTATGGACTTCGGTGTTCGCGGTAGCAGGCCTGCATGCAACGTCTCTCGGCAACCTTCATAAGTTCGGACAGACACCTCTGTCTTGTGTGTAGACGTCCTATAGGCTCCGTTTGTCAAACCGTGGCCTCCACTTTTTCACCTTATCGCCTATCTTTTCATCTATTGTGTTGTATTCTGGCCATTTTCCGCAACTTGACATGAAACGAGTCTATTTTGCATGGTCCCACGCTGGCCCAGTAGGTACTTTTTGGGGATTTCACATACACCCATGAATTTCGTCGCTGAAGTATGCAGGTTTCCTCACGATGTTTTCCTTCATCGTGAAGCACTTGTGAATTTCGAATGATATTTCGTACATAATTTTTTTTTTGAAAATTCTCATTGGTACGAGCTTAGGATTGAACCCACGACCGCTGCGTTTTACCGTTCGACTAAAAGTGCTTTTCATCTTTTCATCTAATAAAATGCGTTATGCGAGAGACAGGGCGATAAATGCACGCAAAGTCTGAAACCATCGACACGAGAAGAAGAAGATGTAATAAAAAAATTGTTATTTCTAAACACTTTACATTAGCAAGATATTTACATTTATGCAAACCATATTTTGTTAGACCATCGCTGGTATTTCAAAGAGCTACGAGGTAAAAATTGGCCAAGTTTTAACGACCTCGCCTTTGTTAGACGCTATTAGTTATTCTTTTCACCGGCGCAATTAATGTTTAATATAAAACGGACTTGGACGGTTTTCTAAATTTAAAAGGGATTGATGGCAGGACAATCTGTGTTGCTAGAGTGTAAATATTTTTTAGTAATTGATATCAAACTATTTTCGCAGCTAAAATGCATAAGTATTATGTGTCGTTTTTAAACTAGTAAAATCTGTACGCTTAGGTTCAGAACAAATTTTTAGGGTTCCGTACCGAAGAGGTAAAACGGGACCCTATTACTAAGGCTCCTGTGTCTGTCTGTATCTCGTGAACCGTGATAGTTAGACAGTTCAAAAAATGTTCACAGATAGATAGGCTAATGTAGTAAAGGTGCATGCAAACCAAAAGAGCATTCGCTGTTCTATCCCCTACTCTACGAAATCAACGAAACACGTTTCGTGTAACGATAGAATTTCGTAGAGTAGCCGATAGAACACTGAATGCTCTTTTGATCTGCATACACCTTAATATATACAGGGTGTTTTTTTTTCGACCGTTCAAATTCTACGTAGTGAATGTGTAGGTCATACTCACCAACTTTTACTATGGGGACAAAGTCGAAATCGCGAAAAAAAAATCAGCTGTTTCATATAAATTGGCGGCATTACGCCGGCCGAAATGTATGAAACAGCTGATTTTTTTTTCGCGATTTCGACTTTGTCCCCATAGTAAAAGTTGGTCAGTATGACCTACACATTCACTACGTAGAATTTGAACGGTCGAAAAAAAAACACCCTGTATATACCTACCTATTGTAAAATTACCTACTCGTACGTAGTATGTACTTGCAACTACAATGTTTTTGTCTGATCATATTATAAATCATTTAAGTTTTAAACATGTTTTTAAAAATCTGCTAAAATGTGTTTAACTCTACCTGTTCTAATTTTACAATATTCAACCGTTCTAAAACTTCAAAACAATGTTCCGAAAAGAGAACAATTAGCCGAGTCGATATTTTGCCCTTTTGTCTAAAGTCGAGCTAAACTCTCGTTTATTTCAATGGGCCTGCCAGAAGTTAAGGACGCTTAGATACGGTTTATTTTGTGATAATTTTATTGTTTGTCTGATAAGGTTTAATAGGACGAAAGGAAAACTTTTCATAGCAGTCAGAGGGTTAAAAGAAGTGCATAAAAAAGTAATTTTATTCTTTTTTTTATTCTGGAGGGGCAATCACCGAGAGTATTTGACTGTATTCTTTTTAAAAGACCTATTTAATGATACCCCACGCTAAGGAATTAAAGCAAAAAAAAAATCATCCCCACTTTACTGCTAGGGGCGGTACCCGAAAACTCATTTTTTTCTATATTTTATTCAATTTTATTGTACCCCTTTGTCGGCATGATTATTATGTACATGTACAATTTCAAGTACTAACGGCCTCTGAGCTATGCTGCGTACAGACAGACAGACGGACAGTAAACGTAAAAGTCCGGTCATTATATTAAGTAATATGTTACAAGCTTGTACAATTCAATTTGCAATGAAGTTTTTTCCAATATTTGTTTGTGCTTTCTTTATTTGTTGTTATTAGTTTTCAGGTGCATTTAGACCAAAAGAGCATTCGCTGTTCTATCCCCCGCTCTACGAAATCAACCAATCACGTTTCGTGTAACGATCGAATTTCGTAGAATGGGGGGTTAGAACAGCGAATGCTCTTTTGGTCTGAATGCACCTTTAGGTTATGTCCTCTTGTATGCGTCATTGAGTTTCGATTGAACAGGCCATCTAGTTCTGGACAGTCGTAGTAGGTACCTAACTATACTTGAATGATGTCCTTAAAATGTCGGCAAAACGTCTTGCGGGCATTTCAGTCTTGAACAAAAAACATTTTGCTAACATTACAGACAGATTCAGGTCATACGTCTATTCCCTTTGTCTTTCCGATTTACTGATATTGGATTCCACCGAGGGCCGTTTTCTAATAAACGTCGACGGAGAATTCCGGAGACGGAAAAGGCAAATAATCATGCAAGATGGCTAATATTGTCGGAGTATGGTTTCTTTTGCATCGGTCATGTAACGAACAAACGGAATTTGATTGCTATGCATTGCAATTTGCGATTTCATATCCTGCCCATTCGGCTCAATTGCACAATTGTTTTTGGGAGAATTTTTGAACTCGTGTTAAGGTGCATTCAGACCAAACGAGCATTCGCTATTCTATCCCCCTACTCTATGAAATTCGACCGTTACACAAAACGTGATTTCGTAGAGCGTATTTTTTTACTTTCCCGAAAATAAAGAATCGGTTGCGTGGTCAGCGTTTTCAGACCGCGGAAGAAGCAGTCGATGCTTATAAAATGGCCATTTTGTCAACCCCCACTTCAGACTTCAATAACTGTTTTAAAAACTGATTTCAGAGAATGAAAAAGTGTATTAAACACAAAGGAGAATACTTTGAAAAACAATAAAAGTACTTTTATTTCATTAAAATGCGTATTTTTTCCGATTCCCGAAACTTATATAAGCGTTTGGTCTGAATGCACCTTTAGATGTCCATGTTTGATTTTCGGCATACGAGGCCCACCTCGTACCCCAGTATACCAGACACCAAATGTATGGAAACGTCATATAAACATTTTTCATTTTGTATGCGGAGGGTTAATATGGTCGCTTTTGTATGATAGAAGCAAAGGAACTCGTCCGAAGCCGTCCGTGTCCGCGTGTTTCCAAACGGCTTACATACATCATCATCCTATTTCAGTTCTCTGCTGGACGTAGGCCTCACCTACTAACTATGCGTATAGGCGCATTAGGAGGTAAATGCCCATAATCACCACGCTGGGCAAGCGGATTGGCGATCGCAGTAATGTGTCCACTATGATGACGCAGCTGCCCGTCATCAATCAAATCAAAGAATGGTCAGTGACACTGTAATCCCTTAGTCGATTCTTACGACTCCCGCGGGAAGAGTTGGGGTTATGACAAATGTTTTCTTATTGCCGTCACCACGTGGAAAACTGTCATCATCACACGGCAAAAACGGCTTGCTTCTACAGGGCGTCCCAAAGTTATGGGACATGAAAGGGAAGTACCTTAAATATCGTAGATAACACATTTTACTAAAAGAAGACTATAAATTATTTAAAAACATTTTGTATTAAAGTAGGTTCGATGCCAAGAAAATTTATTTTAGATTTTTTTTTTAATGCAGTATTTGTTTAATGTAGTACTATTTTCACGATAGATGTCTCTGTTTTCACAGTCGCTACATCGCGATGTTAAGATTTTCCTACAGCTCTATATATACCCAAATTGATATCAAATAAATGAGTAATAAGTTGTCAGTGAAGTGTTTATTTACAAATAGTCGTAAGTGCAGTGCAGTAGGGAGTGAACATTGGTCCTTCGAACCGGATAACCGTGAGTACAGTGACAGTGGAAAATGTGAAGTGTCAAAGACTTAGTAAATTTGCGCGGGAAAAACACTTAGAATATTTCGTGTAAAAAAAGACATAGTGCAATTTCGTGTGAATTTGAGACTTAGAAAAAAAACGTTGAAAATTAACTTAGAAAAATTTGCTTAAATTTGGACTTAGTACAATTTTGTGATTTCTTGGACTTAGCGTGATTTCGATTAAAAAAGAACTTTGAAAATTTAAATACCGAACAACATAGCATAAAAAACTTTGAAATCTGTCATCACTTAGAAAATTTTCAACAAAAATGGCGAATATAGCATCACAAGAAGAGATTTTTAGTCAAATTAAAAGGCTTCAAACTAACCACAAGAAGACTTCGTCATCACGATTTACTGTGAGTTATTTGAAAACACGAGTGGAGTCGCTTGAAGAATATTGGACGCAATTCGTTACTGAACACCGAGAAATTTTGAAAACGTCAGTAAACGTTGAAGAGAAAAAGGAACTTAAAGTGCTCTACAATGATGTCGAAGATCTTTACATGGAGTTTAAGACTACTTTATTAGAACTGACGGAATCTATCACAACACAAAGTGCCTCACCTCAAGTGCCTCACGCATCTGAACCTCAAGCTACTGGTACAAAGAGTAAACTCCCACCAATAAATCTCCCGTCCTTTTCCGGTGATTATCAGGAATGGATGCACTTCAAGGATTTGTTTATCTCTATGGTACACAATGAGCCTGGTTTGAGTGACATACACAAACATCATTACTTGAGAACAAGCTTGAAGGGTGAAGCAGAACAAGTCGTCCGTCATTTCGAGCTCACAGCTGCCAACTATGGGAAGGCTTGAAATGCCTTAGTCAGCCGCTATAGTAACGATAGAGTTATAGCTAACACCATACTGAATCGCCTGCTGAACCAAAAGAAACTCACTACCGAATGCTCTAAAGGCCTCAAGGATCTTCTTGATACTACAAACCAGTGTCTCAGTAGTTTAGCAAATTTGAAGATTGACACAACTACTTGGGATAATCGTTCATATTGTAGTATCCAAGTTAGATAACGAAACTCACAAAGCTTGGGAGCAATCGCTTGGTTCGTCTATGGAGTTGCCTACTTATAAGAGTCTCACATCATACCTAGAGGGACGATTCAGAGCTATGGAAATGGTACAAGCTACACAGAAGAAAGAAAGGAAAGAGCCCACATTTCAACCACCTACTACTGCACCTAAGCCAAAGAATGTGAGGTCTTTCACCACTGAAATAGATACGGAATGCTCATATTGCAAGATAAACCACTACATCTGTCACTGCACTGAATTTTCACAACTTGATGTAGAACAATGCAAAGAATTTGTAAGAAACAACAACTTATGCTTCAATTGCCTTGTCAACCCAACTAGCAAAATTTCGTCATATAATCGTCGCGGAAACGTAACATATTCAGGCTTTTAGCTTATGAAATTGGTCATAATAACGTCATAATTACGTTTATATAACGCGATTTGGGCCCATATTACTCAGCTTTTTAGCCATATAAAAGCCATTTAACTGAAACTGCCACCACTTATTAGTCATATAATAATCATCGCCGTGATCACTTTATAGCTAACTAGCTGTATAATAGCGACTTATATAGCTTTTATATAACTTTTAATCATATAAGAGCCATATAACCGTTGAGTTAGTTATTTATTGATCATATAATTGCTACTTATATGCCAAATTTGTGGAATAAAAGTGTCCAGCGAAACTATACAGAAGACGGATTGACAACTTGCTCGTGCATATAATTTTGTTAGTGCTAGCTGGAGTAAACAAAATCACTTAATGCCGTTGAGTATGTTTTGACAGAGCTATCTAAGTAATATATGACCATGTTATAATTGGCTTTATAAATTCTACCTAATGGTGAAAATGTATTGCGAATACCACTTTACTGATAAAGTATACTATATTTAGTAGTAAATAATGAACGCGCCACTTTAATTATTAGTTATTACAATATAAATTAAATAAATATTTTTAATTGTTACGAAGGAAACTACTATATGATATGTATACGATTAACATATCATATAACTGCTTCGTATTAGTTCTTATATAGCAAGTTTAGTGGCTTAAGCGCCATGACACCTACAGGTAGATACGTTAATCATATAAAAGTAACAGCTGAAACCAAAAAGCTCTATAATAGCAATTATTTTTCCATTTACTCGAGCATAGGTCATATAAGATGTAATTATTCGACAAATAGTCAAGTAAGCGTCATGTAAAAGCAGGTTACTCAGCATTAATCTTATATGACTCTTTAGTCATAAAAGATGTCGAGATGCTGAATAAAACACTTTTATAAAACAAGACATATAATTAGCTGTTATATGACTTCATCCACAATAGTCATATAATAGCAACTGCGTTACGTTTACTCGACTTTTTCTCACAAGTCATAAGTCAGCCATATAAGTTTTTGCTACTCGGCAAAAAAGTCATATAAGCGTTTTATAAATGTGTCTTTTTCAGCAACTTCTTATATGACTCTTAAGTCATATAAGAAAGTCGTATAAACGTGTATATGACATCTTATACGACTATTATGCTATTGCTGTATAAGTTGACTTTATACGACAGGTACTATGTAATTTGCGTTTATATGACTTTTATACGACATATTGCTGTATAAGCTGGCTTTATACGATAGGTACTGTGTAATTCGCGTTTATATGACCTTTATACGACTTATTAGCTAAGTAAGCTCGATGTTATATGACTGTTTTGCTAGTTGGGAAAGGACATTCCATACGGAATTGTAGACAAGCCACAACATGTAGAACCTGTAACCGCAAGCACCATACATTATTGCACTACGACAGTATTACAGCGAAGACGCTCACTATGGAGACACTCACAGAACCTAATGACTCACAAATGAAGGAACTCACAAGTCTGAAGGTTTCACTAAGCGACAAGCAAGTTATACTAGCTACAGCACAGATTTATGTAAAGAATAGCAGTGGTTCTCTCGTGCAACTTAGAGCCCTTGTTGATCAAGGTTCACAAGGAACCTTAATTACAGAATCTGCTGTACAGCTGCTGCGATTGAAGAAGACTCTGCTGTCAGCTAATGTGACTGGCATCGGGGATCACACGGTACAGGCACGACACGTCGTTAACTTAGATATTTACTCAAGAATAGACACCCACCATGTTATCCAAGTTAATGCTCACATATTCAAGAAGTTAGCACCACCTTTACCCACCAAAGAGTTTGACATCTCACAATGGCATGCCCTGTCTCAATTGCCACTAGCGGATCCTCACTTGCAAAAACCGGGAAGTATTGACGTATTACTGGGTGCCGATGTCTACGCTTGTATTTTACTTGAAGGAATTCACAAACATGAAAATCTCCTAGCACAACAATCGAAACTGGGATGGTTAGTCTCTGGACCGACTAAATCATCAACTGATCTGCCAGCTTACACTATTTTCGTACACAACGCACTCGTCGAGGTAGATCAACTCTTACGCAAATTCTGGGAGACTGAAGAATACAAGCCACATGAAAAACCAATGACACATCTTGAGACACAATGTGAAGAGCACTATAAGGAAACTCACTCTAGACAAGAAGATGGTCGTTATGTCGTACGCTTACCATTCAAAGAAGACCATGAAAAGAATTTAGGCAACTCACGACAAATCGCAATACAAAGACTAATGCACATGGAAAGAAGATTCGCACACAAGCCTAAATTTCAAAAAGATTACGCGGATTTTATCGATCAATATCAGAAGCAGAATCACCTTGAAGATGTAGACCCACAGCATAAGCCAGTACACAAGGTCTACCATTTACCACATCATGCCGTGATCAGAGAATCCAGCACCACAACAAAGCTTCGGGTAGTCTTTGATGGGACTGCACAGCCGCCAGATGGCTCATCTCTTAACGACGAGTTACTAATTGGACCATCACTATTGCAAGACTTGCGCGATCTGATTGTTCGTTGGGGCACTCACAAAATTTGTCTGCTGGCGGACGTAAAGCAGATGTATCGTCAAATTCTCGTCGCTAAAGAAGATGTTGACTACCAGCGCATACTGTGGCGCTCTTCTCCAAGTGACGACATCGTCGAGAAACGTTTGTTGACTGTGACGTATGGCACGTCATGCGCTCCGTTCCTCGCTATTCGCACACTAAAGCAACTTGCACAAGACGAGAAAGATGAATTCCCAGACCTAGTTGACGTCATCAGTAACGACTTTTACATGGATGACTTGCTCACAGGTGCGAATGACGTGGAACAAGCTGCCAAGTTACAGAGTCGTATCACACAAGCTATGGCTAAAGGTAAATTTGAAATGCACAAATGGTCCTCCAACAGTTCTGACGTCTTGAAGAATATTCCCAGTTCAGAAAAGACAAGCACACCAAGTGTTGACATCAAGCTTGATGATACTATCAAGGCTTTAGGTATCAGATGGAACTCGCATCACGATGTCTTCGAACTTAAGGTAGATATTTCAGGACCCACAGAACGCTTCACCAAAACGTCAGTACTGTCAGATATTGCCAAGTCATATGACCCTTTAGGATTTCTAGGACCTGTGATTATCACTGCAAAAATGTTTTTGCAAAAACTTTGGTTGAGTGGTATCAGTTGGACTGATGAACTCCCTCTGGAACTTGCCTCGGAGTGGTCAAGTTATCGAGACCAGCTCTGCCACATGCCGACTTTGTATTTAGACCGTTGGATTCACACACAATTTGACAGCAAGGAAAGAGTAGAGATTCATGGGTTCAGCGATGCATCGAGTTTAGCTTACGCTGCTGTTGTGTATTTAAGAGTTATCACGCCCCACAGTATCCACGTCTCACTTGTAATTGCCAAAACTAAAGTGGCACCAGTTAAACAAGTCTCTATACCACGCTTAGAACTGTGTGGCGCGGTACTACTTTCGAAGCTACTCAAAGATGTTCAGCACAGTCTTAAGTTGCCAGAGGACTCTGTCTTTGCTTGGACAGATTCAATGATTGTCTTGGCCTGGCTTCGAAGAAACCCTAGTTCATGGAAAACGTACGTAGCTAATCGAGTCACTGAGATTGTCAACAATGTAAGTAGTGGCCGGTGGCACCACATCAAATCGGCAGATAATCCTGCGGACGTTGCATCACGAGGTATTCGTCCTGATCTTTTTAAAGACTGCGAGTTGTGGTGGCGCGGACCAACCATACTTCACCAAGCTATTGGTTTTGATAATTGTCGCTCGCTCTCTCTCGACATACCAACAACACAACTAGAAGCAAAAGAAAATTTAAAAGGAAAAGATAGTATGGTAACATTTCATGCTGGTGTATCGAACGAGAGTGACGATCGAGTAACATATTTGACTAGATATTCTACCCTATCAAAATTGATTCGCGTCACAGCATATCTACTGCGATTCGTAAAGTTATGTAAGTTACGTATTGACGCGAAACGTAATCAAATTGTTCCTGAGACTTTTCCTCAGCATTTGACAGTTAACGAATTAAGATCTGCAACTAACCTTTGCATTCGACTCTCTCAAGAAATTTGGTTTCAGGAAGAATTACACATGCTGAGAAAAGGCCAAAGGCTTCCGAAATCGAGTGTTTTGATTTCACTTTGTCCGTATATAGACCAAAATGGCATTATTCGAGTTACCGGACGAATTCGTAACGCTAAAGTACACTTTGATACAATATCACCTGTCGTTTTGGCCTCGAAATGTCACTTAAGTCTTTTGATAACAATTGATGCCCATATTCATTGTTTACATGGAGGTCCTCAACTGACTTTAAATGGAATCCGTTGTAAATACTGGATAATAGGTGCAAAGAACTTAGTTCGAAAAGTTATTCATAAATGCATTCCTTGTTTCAAACAGTCTGCAACACCGATCAATCAAATTATGGGCCAGTTACCTACATGTCGAGTCACACCCGATAGGCCTTTCCGTAAAAGTGGAGTGGATTTTGCAGGTCCAATCCAGTTAAAATTGTACCCTGGCAGATGTCAACGTACATGTAAAGCCTATATTGCCTTGTTCGTATGCACCGTGACTAAGGCTATTCAATTAGAACTTGTAAGTGATTTGTCTACGGCTGCTTTTATTGCTGCTTTTCGTCGTTTCACTTCCAGACGCGGCCATTGTAGTGATCTGTGGAGCGACTGTGGTTCTAATTTTGTTGGAGCATCTAAAGAGCTTGACTCTATGTTTAGAAATAGGAACTCTGCCGTTGTTGGAGAAATATCAGAGGTTTTGGCGAACGACCAAACTACATGGCACTTTATCCCTCCAGGCTCTCCACATTTTGGTGGACTATGGGAAGCCGGCGTGAAGTCGATCAAGTCCCATCTAAAGCGTATGATTGGACAAACTCTTCTCACGTTCGAAGAGTATACCACTTTGTTGACTCAAGTGGAGTCTTGTGTCAATTCTCGACCGTTAACTCCCATCAGCAATTAGATTGATGATGCTTCTCCAATTACACGCGGGCATTTTCTAATAGGCGAAGCTCCTATCACTGTTCCGGAAGAAAGTCTCGCAACTGTGCCAGTATCTCGTTTAGATAGGTGGCAATTGCTGCAAAAGATGTTGCAGTCACTTTGGACTCGTTGGAGTTCTGAGTATTTAACAACGCTACAAAATCGGTATAAATGGACCGTTACGAATCCTGATCCTGATATTGGAACAGTAGTTATAGTTAAAGATGAAAGACTCCCTCCCGGAAAGTGGTTGTTAGGGCGTGTTATTGATAAGCATCCTGGTAGAGATGGTTTAACTCGAGTAGTTACATTAAAATTAAAAAATGGTACTTTTCGTAGACCGATAACAAAACTTTGTCCTCTACCGCTAGAGCCTTAATTTATGATCCGAGTTTATGTGTTCAATTTTATGAGTTAGCTAGGAGCCTTAGCTTATCTATCCCTAGCTATCCCATTTAACGCTACTTTTGTCGTTTTGACTTTCACTATGTTTTTCCTAGTGTTTATAATTTTAGTTTGATTACACGGACCTTTATAAAGGACAATTCGTCCTTGGGGGCCGATAATGTTTAATGTAGTACTATTTTCACGATAGATGTCTCTGTTTTCACAGTCGCTACATCGCGATGTTAAGATTTTCCTACAGCTCTATATATACCCAAATTGATATCAAATAAATGAGTAATAAGTTGTCAGTGAAGTGTTTATTTACAAATAGTCGTAAGTGCAGTGCAGTAGGGAGTGAACAGTATTATTTAATTTTCAAAATAAAATAAAGTCTTCTTTCATCAAAATATCCTATCTACGATATTTAAGGTACTCCCCCTTCATGTCCCACAACTTTGGGACGCCCTGTATACGTAATGCACAATACAAGTGGACGCATTTCAGTCCTGCCTTCAGCTCCTTTGTTGGAAATCGAAGTTTAACTTTCAAGTTACACTTAAGTATTAGCATACCCGAGTATACCCGGACCGTAAAGAAACGTTACGGTGTACCGGGCAGTGATTATCCGAGAAAGGGTCTGCAAACAACGCTTAAACTTGAGTGGAATGTCTTGAAAAGGGGTTTATGTGTCGCTACTTAATATTATAAACGCGAAAATATATTTATCTTGAAATAAAACTATGAAAACGAATAAACTCGCGTATAATAATTAACTTTAACTTCATTTCAACGTTTCGAACACTTTACAGGGTTCGTGGTCTGCGGGCGACGTGATGTTCGAAACGTCGGGAGCTTTACCTTCGAAGGCAGGGTGCCTTCGAAGGTAAAGCTCCCGGTGTCATATGCATAGTAATGGCCGACTGGATTATTACCAGCGCTGGGCTGTAATTACAGGCCCCAGCTTTATGCTGAATTGGGGACCGTTTTGTGGCATAATTTGTTTCTTGTCCTTTTAAATGTGTATCTTGTAAAGTCTTAACTATGTGTCACAAATAAATTTTTTCTTTCTTTCTTTCTTTAAGTTTTGAGGCTGTAAGAAATATTTTCACAGTATTTGTAAATACTCGTACACCCATATAAAGAATATAGGTAGGTACTTTTAGCTCTCCCAGTGTCGACTGTTTGCTTAGGACGGCTCTGCCCGCTATTAGGACAGTTAATCGCGGTTTAACCTAATGGACTGTGTTGGATAACATGTGACGAGCAATTGGTTGCAGTTACACTAGACATCAGTTCTATTTAATATTATGCAAGAAAAAAAAGAAATCCACTCTTTTACCAAAACTAGAACTCGCGGCTTTCAGATCACTTATTCTAGTAAGTACCTACTGCCGCTCTAATCAACTACGAAGTTACCAATAAATATTATTATTTATAATTAACAATAAGTATTATTACTTTTAAATAATAATACTTATTGGTAACTTCGTATGCCCCTATTATCTTAATGCGCTTCAGTAGGCCCCTATTATCTGTCCAACTAGCTTGTTTAAATTTCCTTTGGGAGGTAAACACCGCCTAATTTTTATTTTATTTAGCATCATCATCATCATCATCATCATCATCAGCCTATAATAGTCCACTGCTGGACGTAGGCCTCTCCTATGAACTATGCATATAGACGCATTATATTATTTAGCATATATTATGGTTATTAAGGTTTGCTAACAGATGCAATACTATGACTACTATAAGTACTATAACCCTTTACACAAAGATCATTTCTAAATATTCACCCAATTATAGGCAAACACAACTGACATACATATTATTACTCGCGTTATATTTTAAGTATACTTCATTTCAAATACCATGGCCGGATGCCATTTCAAACTTTTAAGTGGAATCGGGCCATGGTATTTGAAATGGAGTATACTTACCTATTTATAATGATCGCCGGTATAACATGTCTTTACTTTTTAATATCATAGCTTTTGTTATATAAATTTACCGCACTTGTAGATCATGTTTTTGGACGAAATCATGATTTACAAATAATTGGTTTTCATAATTATGTAATTTAATAAGTTTCTAAACTTGCAAAGTATTTTGTGAAAATGGAGCGGCGGGTAGAGGTTAGTCTTATAAAACATGGACAATATTTAGTTAAGTGATTGGTTTATTGTTAGGTACGTTTATAAGAAATACGATAAAATTGTACGTCTATTTTAATAACCGTTATGGAATAAAGAAAATAATGTATAAAGAAAAATCTTTAATTTCAAGACTACTCGCTTGAGATTAATGTTTTTCTTTAAATATTATTTTCTTCTTACGTTTTTTATTAGGGTTCCGTAGCCAAAATGGCAAAAACGGAACCCTTATAGATTCGTCATGTCCGTCTGTCCGTCTGTCACAGCCGATTTACTCGGAAACTATAAATGCTACAGTAACGAAATTTGGTAAGAATATGTGTTGTATGAACCGCTACAGGATTATGATACTAAATTGTAAAAAAAACCATTGGGGTGGGGGCCCTCCATACATGTAACTGAGGGATAGAAAAAAAAATTTAGTTGTATATAAGCGTGTGGGGTATTAATAGAAAGGTCTTTGAAAATGATATGAAGGTTTATAAATCTTATTTTTAATTAAGCAAATCGTTTTCGAGATATCAGCTCTCAAAGTCTGAAAAATGTGTCCCCCCCCTCTATTTTTTAAACTACGCGATATAAAATTCTAAAAAAAATATATGTTATGCACATTAATAAACTCTATCAACGATTTTTGGTTTGATTCAATTATCTCATATAGTTTTTAAGGTAGGTTGATTTAACTGTATTTTTTTAATAATAAATTGATAATGGTACGGAACCCTTTGCGCGCGAGTACGACTCGCACTTGGCCGGTTTTTTGAAATAAGTATTATTTTCAAAGATAATAAATAGACGGTCAAAATTAATTACTTCGTATTTGTTTTGTTTTGTTTCGAGAAATGTATTTATTTACGTATTGTTAATATAGCCTCTCAACTGTGGAGATGACCCGAAAGGACGTTTGTCAGCAGTGTAATTATAAAGTAAGATTTTTTTTCAGGGCTTATTTTACAGGAGTACATTTATGACGTACAAAAACTACGAGAGAGTTATGACGTACGAGGATCTGTTCTATTTATAACTATAAGTTAAATACAAATTTCAACCTGTTCAAAAGTACAAAGTATTGACAAGCGCCAAGAAATTTTCTTTAGCGAGATGCAAAATTCGACGGATTCGGTACCGCGACATCTAGTAAACTCATTTGGTAAACTCTTTAGTAAAACCATGTCTTACAACTTTACAATAATTATTATAGTATGACGTTCTACTTATATGAAAAAGTATTTATTATTCACAGGGTACGGCCCGTCCGAGACGGGTTTTCTTTCGTATTAATATCCAATTTATTTTCCATTAGGCACTTGTATTGCTTTCCGAATATTGTTTAAAAATTCAAAGGATCGGCCCCTTGCAAGAAACCCACACGAAAGGTGGAATATAAGTGCTCCAAAAATAATTATGGTAAAGTTTAAGGACGTTGAAACCAAATGCACAATTTTTTCGAAAAATTATTGTCGCTAGCCTGT
>JALPQI010012163.1:0-35312 GCA_025490895.1 Thaumatotibia leucotreta
AGTTGATTTCTAAAGTAATTAAGTATTCTTGTGTAAATAATATATTTTTATCGTCGCTTAGTACCTACAACACAATTTAACGTGGGTCTGTTTATTTAAGGATAAACTGTTTAGTTATTCTTTGAACTGTAATTGTGACTAAACAAGCGTATTCGTTACAGTTTCTCAGTATTTTTTGTTGTTGTCAGTAGTTATAAAAAGGTACCTGTTTATTTATTTATCAAATGGTGGCGTTCTCTTAATCAAAGTATGATAAACCGTCTTTAAAATCGACTAGTCTGTGGTGGAAGTAGGTCGCGCTGATATTTTTAATTGCGCCGCACATTTTCAAAGCTTTGAGCGCTTTCAACGTTGAGGTTTGTATTTCAATTTGCATTTTTTTATCGTTATTTTTATGCTGCAATTTATCATAATTTAAAAGACTTTTATAGAGCACCGAAATAGTGATATCTTGTGTAAAATATTTTAGTTTAAACTATCCAACTATGGTCCAATCCACAATTCCAACTCCAAAAATAAATAAGCACCAGTCCCAAGCTTCATTTTGGCTTTTTCCAAGTTTTTTTTATTATTAATGAGGAGGTTTACCTATGAATACGATAAATGTAACAATAAGGTAAAATTACCAAAACTACAAAATATAAAACGCGAATCAGATCTCCGCAAATGCTGATTTCTGTAGATTACTCATGCAAAACGGTTACAAAATAAAAATTCCGGAAGTCTCTCTCCACAGTGCCTAAAAGAGTCATATCGATGTGAAACAGAAGATAGGTATTTTAGAACATTAGAAGTACGGGGAACCCATAAAATTTATTGTTTTTGTAAAAATCTTAATGCGGTTCACAAACTAGGTACTCCACTTTCCAAGTTTCAACGTCACATTTCTTACATTTTCAGAAAAAAGTGCCTGTGGTTTTTGCTATTTGACTACGAAACCCTAAAAATGTAAACCCAAATACATTGCACAAGTACAAAGCAGAGAAAGTACGCCATCAGTCATCCCGCACGGATGCAACTGCACGGGGCGTGCGTCACTCGCGGGAGCTCGTTAGATGCAACTTCTGTGCAACACCGAGATCACAAGCCATGCGGTCACAGTGCAACGAGTAGTACAACTCAAGATAATTTAAATGTAATTTTTAGTACAGATGGTGCCTTTTTTAGGCTGTAATGCGAGGAGTGTGTCATTTTACATCAGGTCCAAGACTTCGGAGGGTCATCTGCACTAAAAAACGTCGTACGAGACATGTGCAAAAACGACATTCATGTTTTTCGCACTTGTGTCGTAATGTACTATTTTGTGTACCTATAGTCAAGTTACCTTTTTTTGCTTGATTTATTTTTCGTAGTAATTTCGCATAGTTTTAATTCACAGAACCAGTAACTTGCGAAACAAATTAAGTCGTGAAAATTAAACATCGTCCCTACCTGTAAAAAGTCTTGTATAGTTATCAACTTATGACACTGCTACACAAAACTCAAAGTTGTTACAGTTTACAGAATTTATTTTTATGTATTTTTCTTTATCACTTTCTATGTCTGGAAACCACCTGGCGGGCGCTAGTGAAGATGATGTCGTTATATGCTGGAAAAATTGCTGGCTAGGCCGTCATGCAGCAGGAAATAGCGAAAAATACCGATTTCTATAGCAACATGTAAAATAATAAATCCTTAGTTAAAAGTATATGCTAGTAAAAATATAAATATAAAAAAGAACAAAGTTAACATTTGTATAATAAATACTGTTGCAATTGGAACGTCTGTCCATATCCTATCACAATAATGGATTTCATCGAAGACATTTTAACTACATCAAAGACGCATACTTGGTTGGATGGCCGTGTGGTGACGGCAATAAGAATACATTTGTCCCCACCCCAACTCCTCCTGCGGCTGTCGTAAGAGTCGACTAAGGGATTGTAGTGTCGCTGACCATTATTTGATAAAAGATTGATGATGGGCAGCAGCTTTATCATAGTGGACTCATTAATGCGATCGCCGATCCGCTTGCCCAGCGTGGCGATTATGGGCATTTACCTCCTAATGCGTCATCATCATCATCATCATCAGCCAATTGACGTCCACTGCTGGACATAGGCCTCCCCCAGAGAGTTCCACAAAGATCTGTCGTAGGCTGTCCGCATCCATTGGACACCCGCAACTTTTACGTATAGCATAGTTAAAAGGAGAGGCCTACGTCCTGCAGTGGACTATCATAGATGCATACTTACTATTTTTTTTGACCTGACAACGTGAGCAACCCGTGTATAATCTAATTTTAGTAGACAGTTTTGTGTTTAAAATTACATCATAGGTGCTCTACTTTTCTCCCACGTACTCTGTCACGGTCGAAGGATGGGTTGGTTTCTCTCAGCGGGATCCAAACTACGAGATTCAATAACTTTGTTTCTTTATGTAAGTATCTGGATTAGCCCGCTGAGAGTCAAACATCGTACGGCGATGAAACTACTTTATTAGACATTACATTTTAGCGTGTAATATCATCGGCTTTTTTCAGTCCACTGCAGAACATAGGTTTCTTCTATCACTTATGCTTATGATATATCTGATGGCGACTGTACTTACTGGAAACGACTTTTTACGAAAACTAAAATAGGACACACAATTTACCATAGAAAATTATATATTTCTTAAATATTTAAATTGTTAAGCCTTTAGCTTTGTTGAAAATAACCAAGATTCAGACTGAAAACCGAATAAAAAATATAAAAGAAAACTGTATTTGAAAGCGACCAAGTCTTGTTGTGTTTAATAACAGCCAATAACTCCATGGCGTTATTCGAAATGACGGTAACTGAAGTAACTACATATGTTGTAGATAGTTTACTAATATGTGGCCGAAAATTGTTGGCATATTATGACTTCCCAAATTATTATTCCCATACTTTTATTTAGCAGAATCTTCCTATGGCAAACCAAGGTTACGCAGACGTATCTCTGGCATAATTATTACCATGTTCCAACCTAACCTAACATAAATGAAAATTTGGCCAACTGAAAGTAAGCAAATAATAATTTGGTAAATATTGGTATGCCAAGTGAATCATCTGTCACAAGTTGGTTGGGGAGTAAAATTTGGTGAAAAATATTTCGGCGAAAAAGTAGTATAAACGTTGTGGTTATTATATTTATTTGTATTATATGTGGATATGTTCTTAAACTGCTACCAGATGCACGATAAAGAAGTGGATGAGCAGCATAATGATGATGATGATGAATGTATAGATGTGTGTAGTAGAGCGCAGAGTTTTAGAAACCAGCCAAAGTAAAGATCAAATTTTGTTCTTGTATCATAATAAAATATCCTATTTCATTTCAAGTAATAAAACAGCTATCATGAAAGTGACTCAATGTGATAGTGTAGTAAGATTAATCTCAATACACATTATTTTATTTTAATAAGATACGAGTATGTAACATAACACATACAAAATAGTGTCATTAAAAAAAGCGTTCTGAGTACAATAAAAATATAGGCGGCCATAGACCTCCGCAAGATTAAGTCAGGAGAATCGACCAGCTAGTTATATTTACCAGGTCATCGGTCCATCGTGTGAAGGGCCTTCCCATGCTGCGTCGAATAATAATAAGAACAGAACAGTATGCTATATTGTTTGCGAATTAGATGGACAGCTCCGTAGACGAATTTCGAGTTAGACCCCATGCTGTTAACTCCTTTCAATTCATTAAAAAATAAAAAAGATGAAATAATCTCGGCGATATGTAGAAAGAGGAAAGAAAGAAAGAAAAATAATTTATTCAGTGCGCTTAAAATACAAACATAGGTACAAACTATAACATATCATTAAATTTAACGCGTCACTGAAAAGGTTTTCACTCAGCTTTATGTCAAGATACTTGTTAGATACCTTGACGCTGGTCTTCCGTGAAAATATCATATATCAATCATCAATATCATCTTGCTCACATCAACATACAAGAAAATGTATAAGCAGTAGTACTACGTATACGGTTTGTCATCAGAAAATAAAAAAGTGTAAACAAATATGCCGGACTTTCCATAGCATTTGACGTCTTTGACACATATCGTGAAGCACGTATATTTTATTATTAACAGATAAATTTTTACGTTAATATTAATAATTATCAATAATAACTACAAAGGTATAAGATTTTTGTCCTAGCCTTATCCCATTTCAGTTGGGGTCGGCTCTTATAATCAATTTTCTCCAGGACATTCTGTCCTGTGTCGTCTGTGGGTCTAATTGGTCTGCCTTTAGATCTTGTTTTATTTTTGAAAATCCACGTGGTTGGGGGCATACTATTGAACGGTACATAACGGAACAAGAGGGTGACCTCTTGGTCCGATTTCAATAGTAGTTATGTACTGTTTTTGTCATGTGGTCTTCTGGGCGCCGAATTACATGTAATTACTTACCTCAGTCTCGACTTGCATGTTTTTTTAGGTATCTGAACTCAAAATTTTAGGTTTTAAGTTGATGATAAAACCAAGATTGTATTGTTAAAGTGATTAGGAAATTATCTAAGTTTGGGGTAGGTTAGGTTTTGTAATGTCCGTTGGTTGTGGTGGTAGGTTGTTTACACTTTTTTGTTTTCTTCTGACAAACAGTATAGCTGCAGTACGAGTATCGTCAAATTGATATCAGGTTGTTAACGTACGAATGGCGCCCTGTCCTCGCGTTTAAAGGAACGGAATGAAAAATGGCACTTTTATGAAACATTTCCGACGCGATGTTTTTGTTCTGGATATTTATTGTCGCGCTTACTCGTCTGAATTATATTACTGGGACAAAGGCTGCCTTGTAATGTGGTAACCAAGTGCACACACCAAAATGGCAGTAAATGGATATTTTTTAATTTATTTTAACGAAACGGGAATCGTGTATAAATATGCTTTATAAATTACCTCCGACGTTTCAAGTACGACATTGCACTCATAGGGATAATGAACGACATTTTGACGTTGGTGGGAATACTTGAAATGTAGTATACATACACGGTGCTACTAAAAAACTAAATAATGTGATCGAAGTGCGATCAGGCTGTATTTTACACCATTAAATTACAGTTTTATTTGATTACGCAGGAAAAATAGCATATACTAGGTCTCGTAAATTGAACTTTTACAAACTTTCATAGACTATGTACTCTGTTTGATAAGGTATTTAAAAAAAGTAAACAATCTTTCAGTATCTTTTTATTGAAAACTACGAGTAGAAAATAAGTTTTAGCAAATATACATAATATAACAAGGAAATACGGTGATTTACATTTGTTTTGATTCATTAAGTACCTAGCTTTATATGCATTTTTCAATAAAAAGATACTGCAAGATTGTTTTTTTTTTTTTTTAATACCTAATTGGAATATTAATGCATGTTTCCATAGGAATACAACTATTATTCTAAAATACATCAAAAGCTTGCTTCATACTTGCATCACATTATTCAATTACATACGAATAACTCCATTCTAAGCGTTTCTATGACAATCTTAATAAAGTATCTGTACCGTGGTAACTGAGAGGGGAAACAATTGAGCATCGCGTTGCAAGGGGTACTTACATTTGAATAGTTTTGTTAGCAACGGTCTTCAGCTAACGTTTTCGTGTACTGAACAGATTTGGTGAAGTTTTTCTATATTTTAACACATTAGACCGCTCGTCCTCTCATTTCAGAATATGGGCTGCACTCCAATTTATAATGGCTAATAAAAACGTCATATACCAAAGAAATAATATAAACAACGCCAGAGGCGGGATTGGAACCCATTTCCTTAGCTTCCTTAGCTTACGCGACTGTTGCCTGTTGCCTTAACCTTTCGGCCCAGCCCACCCACGTCCGACGTTTTTTCTTTGATTCTGACATCTTATATTTGAGTACTACTTAAAAATACAACTCAATAAATAATGTCAACAGACTTTAAAAAAAGAAGAGGTTCTCAATTCCACTGCAATTTTTTTTATGTTTTTGATCTCAAAACTGCGGACTGAGTGAACCGATTCTGATCATTATTTTATTTGAAAGCTGATGCTTACGGATTGGTCCCATTTTAATTTGGTTGTATCAGTTTTAATAATGGCATCTATGAGAAAACACACTACTAATCGGTAAGTATTTAAAGACTTCTTTTAGTCAAAAGATTCAGGTATAAGTATATTGAATAGGTATGGATACAGGACGCCTACGTGTAACTAACAATCTTGTATCCACCCTCACTCTCCTGTCACTGACGACAGTTTTATTTGTCCACATTTACATTTTATTAAATTCGATAATACCCGCCGTCATATTTGCACGGATGTCGTTAAAAATTCAATTGTGGAATTTCGTGTATTACAATTTTGCGAGTGCATGTCATTCGTTTTAATTTTTGCGATGTGTTATTGTTTTTGCTGCCAAGCCGATGGAGTACTAGTTAATAGTTATAGTTGTTTGTTCTGTTTTCGCAATTCGAGTCAGTACGAAGAGATAAAAGGGTTTTCAGTACAGACGGTTTTTTACGCACTAGTGCGAGAAGTGGTTCATTCTTTGTCAGGTCAAACTACGTACGATACACATATTTTTTTGTATTGTATTCTGGCCATTTTCCGCAACTTGACATCAAACGTAACCTTGCGTTGTCCCCAACGCTGGCCCAGTATTTGTTGGGAACCTTTGAATTTCTTCGTACATGTCAGGTTTCCTCACGATGTTTCCTTTCACCGTAAAGCACTTGTGAATGTCAAAATGATGTTACGTACTTAAATTGGTTTTTTGAAAAACTCATTGGTAAGAGCCGGGGAATGATTGTTTTACCGCTTGTCCTGTGTAAGTGCTTTTTACGATACACATTCGAAAAATAGTACATTGTGCATCAAGGGAGGTAAGTACGGAATTACTGACGAGAGTGTTAGAAGCCCGACGCCGTTAGGCGGAGGGCTTTTGTGACTCGAGTTAGTATTCCGCTTACCGGCCGTGATGCAAACAATGTTTTTCATCACACTTGCCAACCAAAAAATAAGTTTTAAGACATAATATTATTAAATGACGTACTGACATTTCTATTACTCCCTTGGGAATTTCACTTTTCTATTACTCCCGCTACGCGCGTAAGCAATGGCGCGCTTAGACAGCAAGTGTGATGAAAAATATTTTTAACTGGTGTCGATTGAAATCACTCCCTTTTCTTGTATTTTTTTTAATACTAAACTTGTATCGTAATATACAATTTTGATATTAAAACCGATCTCAAAGTGAATATTTCAGTTCGTTTAACATTGCCGCATGATGTCAAACTGTTGGTTGGAGGATTTTGGATAGTAAATAAATGTAATACAAATAACTAACATTTAGATAATAAATAAAATAAATGATATGTTTCTCGATAATTATCTACAAAACTTCTTAATTCTTAATTTTGATAGTCTCTATGTTCAAATTAGGGACATAATGATTCTTGTAAGGAAAGTTCAACATTATTATGTTTCCTGTAGATAATGGCCATTAAAATAATTAATAAGCAAGAAACTCGGAAAATAAGACTTGAATCTTAACCGGCTTCTAAAGAACCCACAAAAGAATTAAGAAACAAGGACGTACTTCTACTTGTACTTCTACAGCACGAAAACTTACACAACAGAACAATGACTTCAACAACTAAGGTCAAACTTTGTTTTATAATGCCGAGCTTCTAAATAACTCGTTAGTAACAATAAAAAACCTAATTTTGAGCAAAGATCCAGCAGTTTATTACAAAGACGAACAAAGGGCCTCGAGGCTCCGAGACCCGACGGGGTCCGAGACAAAGAAACTTTACGATATTACCTACTGTTATAAAAATGAAGTGAAGAATGTTATAAAATGGAACTGTGAGTAGTCGTTTGATTGTCTTGAAATTAGATGCTTGTTGAGTGAATGTATGAACGACGTAACTCAGTTGGATTGGAAGTGAATCTTCGAAGCCTGTAGGTCTTGGGATCGATTACCAGTGATGGCATAATTTATATTTTTAACGCAATATTTTTTCTCTGTATACTGAAATACATGTCACATAACATCATCAGCCTATGATAGTCCGCTGCTGGACGTAAGCCTCTCCTACTAACTATGCCTATAGACGCATTAGGAGGTAAATGCCCAAAATCGCCACGCTAGGCAAGCGGATTGGCGATCGCAGTATTGTGTCCACTATGATGACGCTGCTGCCCATCATGAATCTTGTAGAATGGTTAATGACACTTTAATCCCTTAGTCGACTCTTACGACACCCGCAGGAGGAGTTGGGGTGGTGACAAATGTATTTTTACTGCCGTCACGACACGGCACGACGTATGAGAATATCCCACGATATTTTATGAGGCACTGCTGCTAAATAAACAAAGTAGATTTCGAACACTATTTTTATTACGTAGTGTGAAAAAAAAACCGAAGGAAATTAACAATTGGTAGAACTATCTTCCAATATGTTCCTTATCCTATCGACTGCGCCAATTGAAAATTAAGTTTAAATGTAAGAAAAACTAAATTAGTTCTTTATGTTTTGCATGAACCGATCAGACTTAACTCATCAAATCTCAGGCATTTGAAGTGCTTATGTACTTCTGCCATAATGTGATGACGCTGAGGCTCAAAGGGTTAAGCGCTGTGTATTTGTTGGTTCTTAAATAATACTATTTAAAAGTTAAATATCAAAAACTTCAAACAGAAACACGACTACTTTTTATAAAGTATAGTATGCTCTATAAGTCCCCTTTGCTAGGGAGTCAACTGTGACAGCTGTCAATCAGTATATTTTCTGTCAATAATATAATTTTTTGACACGTGTACGGAACTAGCAACTGTCAGGAATATAATTATCATAGCGATCGATCATACCATCACGTAGCGGAGACAATAAAGTATCGCTATTTGTCCTTCTAAATTATGCAATCAAGCTTAAAAAATAAACCCCTACCTACACACTCGCTCATATTATTGTACCGTCAGTACCTAAACAATTACCTCCGCCCACTCGACCGACGCAAAAAGAGACACAATAATTGATTGATACACGTTGCCGATACACCGCACGCGCCGACCAACTTACCCGTCACCTACTCTAGCTCTTATCTCGTTAGCTTAAGTGCTAATATAGCGTGTATGAGTGCGTGAATAAGTTGGCAGTCTGAAACGCGTGGTTGTCAATCATTTGACTTTGTGAAACGTCGATGTTTGCACAGCCGCGTGGTTTTCGTGGACGCACTGAGATGGAAAACACATCTATATTTTTGAGCGATTTTAATCACAATGTATATCTGCATCGGAGCTATGCTATTTTTTTACAATTACCTATTTTAGTATAGTATTTATATAGCTTCAAATGTTCCCAAATCGAAATACAATGGTTTAGATACTCGCTAATATTTTTTATATCAGTGTTTAAGCAATGATGTGTAATTTAACATTAAACTGCAAAAAACATTAAATGATTCTATTAATTTATTAAAACGGTTATATTAAAAAAAAAATCAGTACAAAATCAGTTTTATATACGCATAATTATTATAACTGTTCAAGCAAAACAATCACATGCAACTTAGAAATAAACATAGTTTGACTAGTTTTTTTGCGTCGTGTTATAAACGCGGGTGCGTATGCGCCGTGCGTGCGTATTGTTGTTGCGGTAACAAGCGCGCAATCACCGCCGTTTTGCAAAAACACGGCGTTTTTGTCGCGCTTGGATAAGGCCGGCGCATACAAAATTGCATAAAATTCAATTTTACTGTCACATGACATGATATCAAGTTTGGAACATCGAGTTTATTCAAATTTTAGTATCATTTGAATTAATTCGATTTTCCAAACGTCAAATTATCCGAACAATAACTCCGATAATGGGAAATCTCAATCATCCGAACGCGCTCTCTTATTTCTGTGTAAATAAAAGAAAAAGTGTAGAATAAGAAAATGTGTACCGTAAAGTCGGATTACATTAGCCCTAGGGGGTAAAATTGCCCAGTAAAAAAAAATCCATCTTGGAAAATTAATAATTGAATTAAAACAAGATTATTTGCCTAGTTCAGTTAAATTGTCATGGTAAATGCCAACTTCACGTTTATTTAACTTTAAGTCAACCAAAGCGGGTATTTTCATGTGGGCAATGTTATCCCAAGGGCTATTGTATTCCGACTTTACCGGTATTTTTTTGAGGTTCTGTATGTAAAACTATTTTTTCCAATTTTGATACTTTTTTTTTAAATGACAAGACCATTATTTTTTAGATCTCGCCGAAAATCTGTATCATACCCCTCACACTTCGATTTGAGATATATTATTTGAGTATGGATCAGCTACAAGCAGCGAAGTGACAATTATTTACCTGTTTATAAAGAAAGCTTATTTTAGCTGGATTTCTCAAACAGCGATGACCACGCAGTGCACGATGTGCCTTTCCGTTTTGCATACAATATTCGCAGTATTCCCGGAATGCTGTTTCAGAGACGCATCAATGGATACGAAATATAAACATAAACTTTATTCGCATACACTATACTATATACACATGTCCATATTGCCCATGTAGCTGTATCGTCAAGTAGCTATACTTCGGTTCGGCATATTCATGCGTAGGAAAATTGTTACTTTCGAGACATCGTAAACCTTAAAAAAAAGTAGAAAAAAAAGAAAATAAATGAATCTAGTGCCGGTTTCAAAATTAACAAAACATATATACATCATACTAATTAAAATAACACGCTCTTTTATCACATTCTTCCAACCTATTTTCGCTGTGTCTCGTGTAAGTAAACAATAGATAAATAAATATATCTTGAGACATCTTACACAAATCGGCCTAGTCCCATGATAAGCTCAATTAAAGCTTATGATGTGTGTGTCAAGCGACGATATGATGTATATAATAGATATATAAAATACTTAAATACAAGACAGAAAGGGCCAAGGAGAAAATATTTGTGATAAATAAATACACAAAAATGCCCACACCAGTATTCGAACCTGGAACCTCCAGCTTCGTAGGCAAGGAACTGTGCAGACATTGTTTATCTTAGTTTGAAGATATTTCGGTATTGTCTTGTAACACTTTGCAGTGTTAAAAGATTAAAGTTTTATATCATTTTTTTTCTCACTATATGACCCAAGTTGAATGAATAAAATCTTTCGTATTTGGGGTCCTATTTGGAAATTTGTATTCACAGGGAACTCCTAATGAAGTTTAGATGGTTAATTAGGCATTTCTTTCTGTTGTTTCAAACATAAGAGAGAAATAAGGAGAAATTACCTGAGCGTTTCCGAGTGGAAAATTCCTGCATTGTGCTATATGGTGTAGCCACCGTCATAAGTTGGTTATCCATTTCAACATTTCACCATTGTATTTTTGTTCGTTTTGAAACTATCCCTTTGGTTATCGAAGTCTAGATTTCCCTTTTAGGATATATAAATGATTGCGTTCTGGTTTGTTTACGCCGGAAAGATTAGATGTCATTGTTGACAAATGTCACAGGCTAAGTCACAGATAGGATATCTGCGCATATAAAGGTCGTCATAGACGTGCCGTACTGTTGCGGGCGATATATTATATTTTCTAATTTAGTATTTTACCTTTAAATGGTTTATGGTAATCCGAAAATTCGTTTTGGAATTAATTTTGAATATTTCATTTGTCTGGTAATTATGAATATACAAATCGTTCTAGAAAGATCGATTTTGTCTATGGTTCTTCCTCGCCGGATGGAACCTGGAAGAGCTTTGTCACTTCGTAAACCGCCTTCGAGATGTGATCTTGCGGTATTGGTTTTTTCGGAGTCCTCGTTTTGAAATGGTGAGAATTCATTTGTAACAAGGTGTTAAAAGGCCGTAGCATATATGGTTGCGGATCCGTGGTTAATATCTTTCGTGTATTTTTGTTGCAGCCGCGCCACAATGTAACCTAACTTAGCATCGTGTCAGCCGATCATGGCATAATTAGTTTTAATAAAGAAATGACCCATTAAGATTTGAAGTCAGTACCGTTCGGTAAGTTACAGTGTCTGTTTGCTGTGGAATAATGAATTAACCTTGTAGGTTATTTCCTGTTGGTTAACGTGTGTCTTTTTGTCTTATTTTAGCACCACTTTATCTGAGGACGTATTACCCTCACGGGAACCATTTTGTTAGCAAAGTACAATAGAAGCCCAGCTAATAAACTGGTAAGTGACCATTGATACGACTCCACGTCATAACGACTGGGTTGCGATTAAGAATAATTGGTAATTTGTCCAATTAGGATATTAACTGGACTCATTTTGTTCCAGGGTTTTTTTTGTTACTAGTTTTTTTTACTACCTTCTATTTTTATCAAGAAGTTCAACGCTGGTGGTTTTTCATCTGCGTCTCCTACTGTACTTGTCGAGGACCTACATTTCCTGTACAACCGGTGCCAGCAGCCTGTGTTTCCTGACCGCCTTACGGGCTTGTTTCGAACCAGCAGGAGACGAAGTTACACCACACACCTACACACAGCGTACACGGGTGATATCCTTTCCTTATTTTTTTTTAAATACGTACTCACTATCTAAAAGGGGCAAATAAGCCTATCTAATTTTATTTTATTAACGTGATACCAGGTTGAAGATAAGGTGTGAAATCTCTTTACCCTCGACACCCAAGTGTTTAACAGAAATATTTAATTTTTAAGTTTACCTTTAAGGTTACAACAAGTTGTATGTTAATTCCGGATACCCGGGTTATAAATTTTGAAATTCCCAAGAGGGAGGGATTTGTATTTAAGTATAAAATAAACCTTTTATAAAAGTTGCTCAATTGTTTTGCTTGATTGATCTTGTCATATACAAGCAAGAGTTTCGCTGGAGAAGGCGTCCATTTTATTTTAAATATTTTCCAGCGAGGCTCAACCCTTGGAGGGCCGACAATCCACACCCTGTTGTTAACTTCTTTTTAGTCTCATTGTTTTAACGGCCTGCTAGGTCCGTGTGACTTGACTTCCTATAACTGTGAACATCCCACATCTGAAGTAGGTTAAAATTGGGGATTCTGGATACTTTAAGTTTCCCAATTTATGTGACTTAAACCCACCGTGTCAAGTCTTTGTTTTTTTTTATAATATCCATATTGGAGATATTACAGTGGCGCCCAACGTGGGGCCTGTTTTATAGAACTTATTATTCTAGAATATTTAGAAAGGTCCAAGGAGTATAGGACAGGATCAAGCAACTATCGTTTTGTTAATTTTAAGATTTTATAGTGGTGCGAATGGGTATTGTATTGCGTACTAGTATTTAAGTTACGGTCATTCGTTAAAAAACTAATGGTAAATTAGTTGAATATTGTTTTATTACGATAGGTGGTAAAGAAGCATTTGGGCTTGTAAACTCAAAGGTTTTTCTGAATGTAATGCCACACTTTGAGATTTTCTCAACACTCTTCTGAGATTAAGTTAAAAGAGGTCTTATTGTTACTCCTCTATAAATATGTGATACTTATTTTGTACTTCTTTCTTTATTGAGGGAAAAGAAATTTAAACTTAAAACTTTAACCCGTTTGAGTTTCTAATTTTTAAAACTTACTTGAGTTTAACTTTAAATATGGATTTTCTAAATGCGGGTTGTAAAATCACTCACCTACACAAAGACGAAATAACACATGAGTTGGCGATTCGGAAACTTCCGGTTAATCCCGTTTCGCGTAGATCTAGCTTGTGTCAGGCGCTGAAGCAGACTGCTGCACTTGCTAATAAGGGTAGCCTAAAATTCCAAGATTTAATACAAAGCAACCCTGCGTTAGAACTAGATGTTTGTCAACGGAAAGCAGAAGAAATTGAACAGGAGATTAAAGAAGAGTTGTCCGTGTCAGCTAAAGATCGCTTGTCTTCCCGTTGCAAATATCTTATTTGCCGTCTTTCTCGTTTAGATGAAACCGAGGAGGTTCAACTTTTAAAGACGATGTTAGATACCATTGTAACTCGGTTGAATGATGGTAATTCTTCGGCATCATCTGATTCTGAAGGTGATGACCATTCTTCCAATGAAACTCGAGTAATTCGAGAAATCATAATTAAACCGGATAAGACTTTTAATATAAATTCTTTGAATTTGAAATTTAGAGGTGATACGTGTGTGCGTTCATTTCTTACTAGGCTGGAAGAGTTGCGGATTGCTAGGCGTATATCAGAAGATAGGATTTATAGGGGTTTTCCCGAAATTCTTGAAGGACCTGCTTTGTCTTGGTTCCGGTCTCAGCGCACCCAGCTTCGTTCCTATAAGGATGTCACTGTTGCTTTAAGAGAGGAATTTGATATCCCGGATTTAGATTATCAATTGTTACAGGAGATCCGTGCAAGAACTCAGGCCAAATCGGAAACCATAGTTTATTTTGTTTCTACAGTTTTAGGCATGTACGAACGACTTACCAAGGAGATTCCGGAGCAGGAGAAACTGGACACTCTGATGCGGAACATTCGGCCGGAATATTCAAAGAACCTCGCTTTACATGAGGTTGCTTCCATTCAACAATTAAAAACGCTCTGCAAGCGGATAGAGTTAGCCGAGGTTAAGGCTAATTCCTTTATTGAACCTAGTTTGAGTAAGAATTCTGAAAACATTACTTCTAGTGCCCCTAGAGTGATTAATGATGATCGTCGTAGGTTTCCTGCGCGTCCCTTCAATTCTTCAAAAGCTTTTGTTGCCTCATTGGCACAAGGCTCTTCTCATATGAAGTGTTTCCGTTGTGGTAGAACTAATCACACGACTAAATCTTGTAGAATTTCCCAAGATATTGTTTGTTTTAAGTGCGGGGAAAAAGGAGTACGCACTCCTGCCTGTACTAAATGTAATCCCAAGCCAAAAAAACTAGGAAGAGTTGTCTTTTCTAAAACTAACAGCTATAACCCTTCTGCTCCCTTTCACGCCGGAAAGACAATATTTTTTAATCCTCCTGAGGGAGATGACAGAGTTTATGCTCACCTGAATATTCTAAGTTTAAATTTTCGGGGTTTGTTGGATTCTGGTGCTAGTACCAGTTTTCTAGGTAAAGATAGCCATCTGGTTTTCGCGACGGGTGGTGTTTCTATTCAGACACATAAGAAACCAATCTTGATTCGCGTAACTAACAACAACCGTTTAGTGTGTACTCAATTTATGTTACTGCCTATAAATTATAAAGGCGAAGTTAAATAAATTCATTTCGATATTCATCCTCAAATAGCTCAACCTATCGTACTAGGTTTGAATTTTTGGCGTGCATACAAATTAGCGCCGGGATTGATTACGGATATTCCTAAAGGTGATGAACATTTTTTGGACAGTCTTGATATGTCACGTTCTGATACTGGTTTGATAACGTATGATGGTTTATCTCAAAAGCAAAAAGCTCAGTTGGAAGCTACCAAAACATTATATGACCAAATCGATACTGATAAAGTTGGTTTAGGGAAAACTCATCTAATTGAACACATTATAAACACGGGGGATTCTCCTCCTATAAAACAAAAATACTATCGTCTGAGTCCTTTAAAACAGGAAGCTTTAGAAAATGAAGTAGATCGTATGTTGAAAGCAGGGATAGTAGAGTCTTCTCACTCACCGTGGAATTCTCCTGTTGTTATGGTGGAAAAGTCTAACGGGGATATGAGACTATGTCTGGATAGCCGAAAACTAAATTCGGTATCGAAATCGGACGCATACCCAGTTCCATACGTTCATTATATTCTAGATAATTTGCGTGATGCAAAATTCCTAACTTCTTTGGATTTAAGTGCTGCTTATCATCAAATTCCATTAAGCGAAAAGTCAAAAGAGAAAACTAGTTTTACGGTCCCTGGTAAAGGTTTTAATAATATATATAGCTGCATTACCACTCATTTCTGAATGACATGATTGTTCTCCCAGAAGGAGTATTGGTGGGGGTTAGTGTTATATACGGTTGCATAGAGGGCGCTCTTGTGACCTAGGGAAAAATCTGACATTTCAGGATTTGCTCCCTGGTCAAAAAATGTTCGACGGCCTGGCTCAACGGTGAAAGTTAGACATAGGGTGCTCGACCAAATGTCATAGGGAACTGCTGACAGTTTTTAAAGCCGCAAAAATTTTTTCGAAAAAAAAAAAAAAATTTTGCACCAAATTTTCAAAATGGTCCTTCGAGCCGGATTTTTTTGTGGTAGAATCTCCAAGGGTCCTAGATTAAAGAAAAAGTATTTTTGTGATTCTCGGATCCAAGATGGCCGCCGTAGGGCCCGTCAAAGTTTGTATGGGAACTCTTAAACGGGGGGAGATAGGTGGGGAGTGCTCGACCAAATGTCATAGAGGACCCCGAGAGCCATTCGATGGGCAAAAAATTTTTGCAAAAAAAAATTTTTTTTTTTTTCGAAAAAATTTTTTTTATCCGATCGAGCTGGAAATTGCTGTGCGTGACTTTTGAGCTCTCCAGATTCCGAAAAAATTTTTTTCAGATTTTTTGCACAAAAAAAATTTTGTATGGATTTTTCGAAATAATGGTCCGATCGCGCTGAAATTTGGCATGCGGGCATTATTTGGGCCCAGGAATAATATTCTGAAAAAAAATTTAGAAAAAAATCCAAGATGGCGGCGACCCCGAACAAAAAGTCAAAATCCCGAGTAAGTTAAGCGAGCCCGAAGGGCGAGCTTCAGGCCGGGAGGCCGGAGGCCGACCCCGCGGAGGGCCGAAGGCCCGGAGCTTCACTCCAGGGGCCCGAGGGGGTCCCCCACCCCAGTAATTTTGGGCGAGGCCGAAGGCCTCGCTGCAGGAGGGCCGGAACATTACCAGAACCAATATAAATCTATGTTAAGCGAGCCCGAAGGGCGAGCTTCAGGGTGGGAGGCCGAAGGCCGACCTCGCGGAGGGCCGAAGGCCCGGAGCTTCACCCCGAGGGCCCAAGCGCGTCACCTCCAAGTAATTTAAAGCGAGGCCGAAGGCCGAGCTCCGAGCAAATCGAGCTACCAAGCGTTCAACAACCCCAGTATCTTAATAAGCCGAGCCTGAGGGCCGAAGGCCCGATGGCGAGGCGTCAAGCCCGCGAAGGCCGAAGGCCGAGCTCCGCGTAGGGCCGAAGGCCCGGAGCGTCACGATCGAGGTGCTCTCCGCGCGAGCCCGAGGGCCGAAGGCCCGACGGGCGAGCCCACGCGGTGAAACTGTCCTTCCTAACTGTCTTAATAAGCGAACCGGAGGGCCGCAGGCCCGACGGTTCGCTTCGAACCCCAGCGAAGGCCGCAGGCCGAGCTCCGCGTAGGGCCGAAGGCCCGGAGCGTCCCATAGAGGCGCGGTAGCCTGCGAGGCCGGAGGCCGAGCTGCGAGAAAACAAAGCTTTTCTACGTATAATAAAATCTGAGTAACTATATAAGCTGAGCCTGAGGGCCGAAGGCCCGAAGGCGAAGCTTCGTACCCGCGAAGGCCGAAGGCCGAGCTCCGCGTAGGGCCGAAGGCCCGAAGCGTCCAACACAGGCGAGCTAGCTCGCGAGGCCGAAGGCCGAGCTGCTTGAGTCCAGAACTCCTATGCTACTCAATGAAAAAGTGTAACTTGAAAACGAATCGGAGGGCCGCAGGCCGCAGGCCGAAGGCCGAGCTGCATGAGTCCAGAACCCCATGCTACTCAATGAAAAAGTGTAACATGAAAACGAATCGGAGGGCCGCAGGCCCGACGATTCGTTTCGACAATCCGCGAAGGCCGAAGGCCGAGCTCCGCGTAGGGCCGAAGGCCCGAAGCGTTCCTCAGAGGCGTGACAGCTCGCGAGGCCGAAGGCCGAGCTGCAGGAGTCCAAGGCATCCATGCTACTCAATGAAAAAGTGTAACATGAAAACGAATCGGAGGGCCGCAGGCCCGACGATTCGTTTCGACAATCTGCGAAGGCCGAAGGCCGAGCTCCGCGTAGGGCCGAAGGCCCGAAGCGTCCCTCAGAGGCCTGACAGCTCGTGAGGCCGAAGGCCGAGCTGCAAGAGTCCAGCTCACAAGCCCTATTACTGCGACAAAAGTAAGAAATTATACAAAAACAATAATAAAAAAATAAAAGAAAATAAAAAATAAATCTCGAGTCCTCCACTCATCCAGTCGACAAAAAGAGAGGCCCGCGAGGCCCTTGGGCCTCGCGCACAGAGCAAAAAACTAGTTAATAATATATATAGCTGCATCCCGACTCATTTCTGATTGATACGATTGTTCTCCCAGAAGGAGGTATGGTGGGGTTAAGTGTTGCATACCGTCGTATAGAGGGCGCTCTGGTGACCCCGGGAAAAATCTGACATTTCAGGATTTGCTCCCTGGTCAAAAAATGTTCGACGGCCTGGCTCAACGGTGAAAGTTAGACGGGGGGTGCTCGACCAAATGTCATAGGGAACTGCTGACAGTTTTTAAAGCCGCAAAAATTTTTCCAAAAAAAAAAAAAAAATTTTGCACTCAAATTTCAAAATGGTCCTTCGAGCCGGATTTTTTTGTGGGAGAATCTCTGAGGGTTTTAGATTAAAGAAAAAGTGTTTTTGTGATTCTCGGATCCAAGATGGCCGCCGTAGGGCCCGTCAAAGTTTGTATGGGAACTCTTAAACGGGGGGAGATGGGTGGGGGGTGCTCGACCAAATGTCATAGAGGACCCCGAGAGCTGTCAGGTGGGCAAAAAATTTTTGCAAAAAAAATTTTTTTTTTTTTTCGAAAAATTTTTTTTCATCTGATCGAGCTGGAAATCGCTGTGCGTGACTTTTGGTCTCTCCAGATTCCGAAAAAATTTTTTTCAGATTTTTTGCACAAAAAAAATTTTGTATGGATTTTTCGAAATAATGGTCCGATCGCGCTGAAATTTGGCATGCGGGCATTATTTGGGCCCAGGAGTGATAATCTGAAAAAAAATTTGGAATAAAATCCAAGATGGCGGCGACCCCGAACAAAAAGTCAAAATCCCAAGTAAGTTAAGCGAGCCCGAAGGGCGAGCTTCAGGCCGGGAGGCCGAAGGCCGACCCCGCGTAGGGCCGAAGGCCCGGAGCTTCACTCCAGGGGCCCGAGGGGGTCCCCCACCCCAGTAATTTTGGGCGAGGCCGAAGGCCTCGCTGCAGGAGGGCCGGAACATTACCAGAACCAATATAAATCTATGTTAAGCGAGCCCGAAGGGCGAGCTTCAGGGTGGGAGGCCGAAGGCCGACCTCGCGGAGGGCCGAAGGCCCGGAGCTTCACCCCGAGGGCCCAAGCGCGTCACCTCCAAGTAATTTAAAGCGAGGCCGAAGGCCGAGCTCCGAGCAAATCGAGCTACCAAGCGTTCAACAACCCCAGTATCTTAATAAGCCGAGCCTGAGGGCCGAAGGCCCGATGGCGAGGCGTCAAGCCCGCGAAGGCCGAAGGCCGAGCTCCGCGTGGGGCCGAAGGCCCGGAGCGTCACGATCGAGGTGCTCTCCGCGCGAGCCCGAGGGCCGAAGGCCCGACGGGCGAGCCCACGCGGTGAAACTGCCCTTCCTAACTGTCTTAATAAGTGAACCGGAGGGCCGCAGGCCCGACGGTTCGCTTCGAACCCCAGCGAAGGCCGTAGGCCGAGCTCCGCGTAGGGCCGAAGGCCCGGAGCGTCCCATAGGGGCGCGGTAGCCTGCGAGGCCGGAGGCCGAGCTGCGAGAAAGTAAAGCTTTTCTACGTATAATAAAATCTGAGTAACTATATAAGCTGAGCCTGAGGGCCGAAGGCCCGAAGGCGAAGCTTCGTAGCCGCGAAGGCCGAAGGCCGAGCTCCGCGTAGGGCCGAAGGCCCGAAGCGTCCAACACAGGCGCGCCAGCTCGCGAGGCCGAAGGCCGAGCTGCCAGAGTCCAGTGCTCCCATGCTACGCAATGAAAAAGTGTAACATATAAACGAATCGGAGGGCCGCAGGCCCGACGATTCGTTTCGACAATCTGCGAAGGCCGAAGGCCGAGCTCCGCGTAGGGCCGAAGGCCCGAAGCGTCCAACACAGGTGCGCCAGCTCGCGAGGCCGAAGGCCGAGCTGCAGGAGTCCAACGCATCCATGCTACTCAATGAAAAAGTGTAACATGAAAACGAATCGGAGGGCCGCAGGCCCGACGATTCGTTTCGACAATCTGCGAAGGCCGAAGGCCGAGCTCCGCGTAGGGCCGAAGGCCCGAAGCGTCCCTCAGAGGCCTGACAGCTCGCGAGGCCGAAGGCCGAGCTGCAGGAGTCCAGCTCAAAAGCCCAAAACTGCAACATAATTAAAAAATAATACAAAAACAAAAATAAAAAATAAAAGAAAATGAAAAACTAATCTCCAATACCCCAATCCTCCAGTCGACAAAAAGAGAGGCCCGCGAGGCCCTTGGGCCTCGCGCACAGAGCAAAAAACTAGTTAATAATATATATAGCTGCATCCCGACTGATTTCTGACATATCGAATTGATCTCCCGGAAGGAGTATCGGTGGGGTTTAGTGTTGCACACCACCGTATAGAGGGCGGTCCCGAGGCCCCGGGAAAAATCTGACATTTGAGGATTTGCTTCCTGGTCAAAAAATGTTTGACGGCCTGGCTAAACGGTGAGACCTAGGTGGGGGGTGCTTGACCAACTGTTATAGGGAACTGCTGACAGTTTTTAAAGCCGCAAAAATTTTTCCAAAAAAAAAAAAAATTTTGCACTCAAATTTCAAAATGGTCCTTCGAGCCGGATTTTTTTGTGGTAGAATCTCTGAGGGATCTAGATTAAAGAAAAAGTATTTTCGTGATTCTCGGATCCAAGATGGCCGCCGTAGGGCCCGTCAAAGTTTGTATGGGAACTCTTAAACGGTTGGAGATAGGTGGGGGGTGGTCGACCAAATGTCATAGAGGACCCCGAGAGCCATTCAATGGGCAAAAAATTTTTGCAAAAAAATTTTTTTTTTTTTTTTCATCCGACCGAGCTGGAAATCGCTGTGCGTGACTTTTGGGCTCTCCAGATTCCGAAAAAAATTTTTTCAGATTTTTTGCTCAAAAAAAATGTTGTATGGATTTTTCGAAATAATGGTCAGATCGCGCTGAAATTTGGCATGCGGGCATTATTTGGGCCCAGGAGTGATAATCTGAAAAAAAATTTGGAAAAAAATCCAAGATGGCGGACACCCCGAACAAAAAGTCAAAATCCTAAGTAAGTTAAGCGAGCCCGAAGGGCGAGCTTCAGGCCGGGAGGCCGAAGGCCGACCCCGCGGAGGGCCGAAGGCCCGGAGCTTTATTCCCGGGGCCCAAGGGGGTCCCGAACTCCAGTAATTTTGGGCGAGGCCGAAGGCCTCGCTGCAGGAGGGCCGGAACATTACCAGAACCAATATAAATCTATGTTAAGCGAGCCCGAAGGGCGAGCTTCAGGGTGGGAGGCCGAAGGCCGACCTCGCGGAGGGCCGAAGGCCCGGAGCTTCGACCCGAGTGCCCAAGCGCGTCACCCCCAAGTAATTTAAAGCGAGGCCGAAGGCCGAGCTCCGAGCAAATCGAGCTACCAAGCGTTCAACAATCCCAGTATCTCAATAAGCCGAGCCTGAGGGCCGAAGGCCCGATGGCGAGGCGTCAAGCCCGCGAAGGCCGAAGGCCGAGCTCCGCGTAGGGCCGAAGGCCCGGAGCGTCACTATCGAGGTGCTTTCCGCGCGAGCCCGAGGGCCGAAGGCCCGACGGGCGAGCCCACGCGGTGAAACTACCCTTTCTAACTGTCTTAACAAGCGAACCGGAGGGCCGCAGGCCCGACGGTTCGCTTCGAACCCCAGCGAAGGCCGCAGGCCGAGCTCCGCGTAGGGCCGAAGGCCCGGAGCGTCCCATAGAGGCGCGGTAGCCTGCGAGGCCGGAGGCCGAGCTGCGAGAAAATAAAGCTTTTCTACGTATAATAAAATCTGAGTAACTATATAAGCTGAGCCTGAGGGCCGAAGGCCCGAAGGCGAAGCTTCGTAGATGCGAAGGCCGAAGGCCGAGCTCCGCGAAGCGTCCAATACAGGCGCGCCAGCTCGCGAGGCCGAAGGCCGAGCTGCCAGAGTACAACGCATCCATGCTACTCAATGAAAAAGTGTAACATGAAAACGAATCGGAGGGCCGCAGGCCCGACGATTCGTTTCGACAATCTGCGAAGGCCGAAGGCCGAGTTCCGCGTAGGGCCGAAGGCCCGAAGCGTCCCTCATAGGTGCGACAGCTCGCGAGGCCGAAGGCCGAGCTGCAGGAGTCCAACGCATCCATGCTACTCAATGAAAAAGTGTAACATGAAAAATAAAAGGCCCGATGGCGAGGCGTCAAGCCCGCGAAGGCCGAAGGCCGAGCTCCGCGTAGGGCCGAAGGCCCGGAGCGTCACTATCGAGGTGCTCTCCGCGCGAGCCCGAGGGCCGAAGGCCCGACGGGCGAGCCCACGCGGTGAAACTACCCTTTCTAACTGTCTTAACAAGCGAACCGGAGGGCCGCAGGCCCGACGGTTCGCTTCTTACCCCAGCGAAGGCCGCAGGCCGAGCTCCGCGTAGGGCCGAAGGCCCGGAGCGTCCCATAGAGGCGCGGTAGCCTGCGAGGCCGGAGGCCGAGCTGCGAGAAAATAAAGCTTTTCTACGTATAATAAAATCTGAGTAACTATATAAGCTGAGCCTGAGGGCCGAAGGCCCGAAGGCGAAGCTTCGTAGATGCGAAGGCCGAAGGCTGAGCTCCGCGTAGGGCCGAAGGCCCGAAGCGTCCAGCACAGGCGCGCCAGCTCGCGAGGCCGAAGGCCGAGCTGCCAGAGTACAACGCATCCATGCTACTCAATGAAAAAGTGTAACATGAAAACGAATCGGAGGGCCGCAGGCCCGACGATTCGTTTCGACAATCTGCGAAGGCCGAAGGCCGAGCTCCGCGTAGGGCCGAAGGCCCGAAGCGTCCCTCAGAGGCGTGACAGCTCGCGAGGCCGAAGGCCGAGCTGCAGGAGTCCAGCTCACAAGCCCTATTACTGCGACAAAAGTAAAAATTAATACAAAAACAATAATAAAAAAATTAAAGAAAAATAAAAAAAAAATCTCCAATACCCCACTCCTCCAGTCGACAAAAAGAGAGGCCCGCGAGGCCCTTGGGCCTCGCGCACAGAGCAAAAAACTAGTGTTTCATTATAACCGCATGTGTTTTGGTTTAGTCGGAGCTTCTGCGACGATGCAACGTTTAATGGATACTCTTTTCTCGGCAGAATTCGATAATAAAGTTTTCTGTTATATTGATGATATTATTATTTGCACTTCCGATTTTGATGAACATCTTCGTTTGTTGAAAGCAGTATATGAGAAACTTAAATTTGCCAATTTGACAATTAATATGAAGAAATCCTTATTTTGTAGAAGTGAACTAAAATATCTTGGATACCTCATTGATAGGTACGGTCTTAGAACTGATCCCTCTAAAGTGGATGTCATTCTGGATTTTCCTATTCCGGATGATGCAAAGGCTGTAAAACGTTTTTTAGGAATGTGCGGTTGGTACCGTCGTTTCATAAACAATTTTTCTAAAATAGCTCGTCCCCTATCACGGCTAACGAGTAAGAATGTAAAGTTTGTTTGGTCTAATGAAGCAAATGATTCATTTAATTTACTTAAGTCTGCTTTAATATCAGCACCTATCCTTAAATGTCCTAATTTTGACAATGACTTTTATATCCATACGGATGCATCTTCCTATGCTATCGGAGCCGTACTCATGCAAAAATATGACGGTGTAGACCATCCCATCGCATATTGTAGTCGCACGCTTAATAAGCCTGAGACAAGCTATTCCGCTACTGAGCGTGAGCTCCTCAGCATAATTTACGCATTAGAACAGTACAGAGCATACGTGGAGGGTAGAAAGTGCTATATAGTAACAGACCATGCATCGTTAAAATGGTTCACTAATTTAAAAAATCCATCGGGTCGTCTGAACCGTTGGGCATGCAGGCTTAGTCAGTTTAACTTTGAAATTATACACCGGAAGGGTAAAGAACATGTCATACCTGACTGCCTTTCCCGGATCCATCTGAATGCTATTGATGTACTTTCATCCCAAGACCCATGGTACCAAGACCTATTCAAAAGGGTATCAGAGAAACCCTCTTTGTTTCCTTATTTTAAAATAGAAGAGAATAAGCTTTTCCGTTACTCGAAGAATAAATATCGCCTAACAGATCAATTCGACTGGAAGTTGGTAGTACCTTACGAGGAACGGAAAGAGATACTTAATAGGAATCATGATCATCCTACCGCTGGTCATTTTGGGGTAGCCAAGACGCATTCGAGAATAGCAGATAATTATTTTTGGCCAACACTTTTTCAAGACGTTAAGGAATACGTTCACTTATGTGAAACTTGCAGGACTTATAAACCTGTAAATTTAGCTAGACCTGGTCTTATGGGGTCTCCCCGACGTGTTTCGTCACCAGGCGAAGCAATCTCTTGTGACATACTTGGTCCATTTCCTCCTTCTTATTTAAGAAAACAGTACCTGTTCGTGTGTACTGATTACTTTAGTAAATATGTTACTTTATTTCCACTCCGTACCATAACTGCGAAGGCAATAGTTAAATGTGTGGAGAAAGGAATCTTTCTGGTACACGGGGTACCCAAATACATTTTTTGTGACAATGGTGTTCAATTTACCTCGAAGGATTTTAGAGATTTGATGACTAAATATAGTGTTCCCCATATATTTTATAACCCTAGATATCATCCTCAGACCAATCAAACGGAAAGAGTGAACCGCGAGCTGGTAAGAACCATTGCTTCTTACGTGCGTTCTGATCACCGCAATTGGGATAAGAATGTAGCGGAGATACAATGTGCTCTCAACACCGCCAAACACGAGGTCACCAAACACACCCCGTATTTCTTAACACATGGTCGTCAAATGATCCTGGAAGGCTCTCTGTACAATGATGACGGTCCTTTAGACCAAAACGCCCTACACCTTGATACCAGTAATTCTTTTTCAGATAAGCTAAAAGAGTTAAAATCTATTTTCCAAAAGGTGCGTAACTCGTTGTTAGCATCCCATGAACGTAATGCTAGGTATTACAACATGAGGAAGCGTCACGTAGAATTGGAAGAAGGCCAGATCGTATATAAAAGATGTTTTCCATTGTCCAACGCTGCTAAGCATTTTTCGGCGAAGCTAGCTCCCCGATATGACAAATGTGTCATTTACAAGAAATTAGGACCATTAGTTTATACTTTAAAATCCCTAGAAGGAAAGCTTTTAGGTAACTTCCATATAAAAGATATAGTCCGCCCTGGCGAAGCCGAGCCGTCTCCACAACGGTAATCGTCTCTCGTCCGTAGGAAACCAATATCTTTCTGCTGCCTTGTCACTCTAAGGAATATAATTTTATATTTACCTTACTTTTGGTACCGGATGCATACGGACCAGTTCAATATTTTTCCCTATTATATCCTAATAAAGATGTAGGTAGGGGAACTTTGTTAAACAAATCTAAATATTCTGTATCCTTATAAAGATATAAATTAAAATAATCTCTACTAAACTAAACCTTTGTTTATAATCAAGGTATATTCTGTCCCTATAGGAGAAAACTTTGAAGAAGTTGACTCTAAGTATAGGATATTAGCTGAATGGAATAAAGAGTGTTTCTTTCCAGTTATGTTTGTCAAGGACAAACCATGCATTTCAAAATCGGGTATATGAAAATTCGCTAGTTGCAAATAGCCATTCTCATATTACCTAGCATACAAACAATTAGGCAAATCTTTAATAAAGTAAAAGTTAAAATGCCACAATCTTAGTATGTAAAACCAGTACTAATTAACATGTTAGTTTTCATGGTGACCCTAAGTCCTCCATTAGTTCTAGTTTAAAGTCTTAGTTTCGGATGGCCATCCAAATAGTAATTTGCGTTAGTTGATAAGTAACTCATCCAAATAGTAATTTGCGTTAGTTGATAAGTAACTCATCCAAATAGTAATTTGCGTTAGTTGATAAGTAACTCGTCCAAAGAGTAATTTGCACTAGTTGATAATTAACATCCCAATAGTAATTAGCATTAGTTGATAAATAGCATCCCAATAGTAATTAGCATTAGTTGATAAATAACCATACCGGTAATAATTAAGATGATAAAATAAGCATCCTTATAATAAATTACCAAGTGATAAATAAATGCACATGCATGAAGTTTGTTCTGGTGGTAATACGTTGTTAAGTTTTCATTGTCCTCCTCAATGTCACTTATTAAGTTCCGTCGTAGACCGAAATTCAAATATGTCTCCTTTTCTTTAAAAAAAAACTAACTTATATATATATCAAATGTCCTACCATTCTTATATCTATTATCCTCATTAACCTCTAACCCTCTTCATCCGCCTACTGACTGCTTTTACCGCAATCAATTAACTTACCTGCTTTGGCTCCTGCTTATTTGATCCTTCCCCTAGATCCACACTAAAAGTTAACATGCTCTCATTGCCCACGATTAATCGCTTATAGTGCCAATAATATTCCCGCTTATGCTTTCATAATTTTGGATAATTTGTATGTTCTATATCTATCAAATAGTATCTTATTTCTAAAAAAAAAATTAAAATTTTATTCTAAAATTTTTATTTTTTTTTAACCCAACTAAGGATGAACTGTAACACTTTGCAGTGTTAAAAGATTAAAGTTTTATATCATTTTTTTTCTCACTATATGACCCAAGTTGAATGAATAAAATCTTTCGTATTTGGGGTCCTATTTGGAAATTTGTATTCACAGGGAACTCCTAATGAAGTTTAGATGGTTAATTAGGCATTTCTTTCTGTTGTTTCAAACATAAGAGAGAAATAAGGAGAAATTACCTGAGCGTTTCCGAGTGGAAAATTCCTGCATTGTGCTATATGGTGTAGCCACCGTCATAAGTTGGTTATCCATTTCAACATTTCACCATTGTATTTTTGTTCGTTTTGAAACTATCCCTTTGGTTATCGAAGTCTAGATTTCCCTTTTAGGATATATAAATGATTGCGTTCTGGTTTGTTTACGCCGGAAAGATTAGATGTCATTGTTGACAAATGTCACAGGCTAAGTCACAGATAGGATATCTGCGCATATAAAGGTCGTCATAGACGTGCCGTACTGTTGCGGGCGATATATTATATTTTCTAATTTAGTATTTTACCTTTAAATGGTTTATGGTAATCCGAAAATTCGTTTTGGAATTAATTTTGAATATTTCATTTGTCTGGTAATTATGAATATACAAATCGTTCTAGAAAGATCGATTTTGTCTATGGTTCTTCCTCGCCGGATGGAACCTGGAAGAGCTTTGTCACTTCGTAAACCGCCTTCGAGATGTGATCTTGCGGTATTGGTTTTTTCGGAGTCCTCGTTTTGAAATGGTGAGAATTCATTTGTAACAAGGTGTTAAAAGGCCGTAGCATATATGGTTGCGGATCCGTGGTTAATATCTTTCGTGTATTTTTGTTGCAGCCGCGCCACAATGTAACCTAACTTAGCATCGTGTCAGCCGATCATGGCATAATTAGTTTTAATAAAGAAATGACCCATTAAGATTTGAAGTCAGTACCGTTCGGTAAGTTACAGTGTCTGTTTGCTGTGGAATAATGAATTAACCTTGTAGGTTATTTCCTGTTGGTTAACGTGTGTCTTTTTGTCTTATTTTAGCACCACTTTATCTGAGGACGTATTACCCTCACGGGAACCATTTTGTTAGCAAAGTACAATAGAAGCCCAGCTAATAAACTGGTAAGTGACTATTGATACGACTCCACGTCATAACGACTGGGTTGCGATTAAGAATAATTGGTAATTTGTCCAATTAGGATATTAACTGGACTCATTTTGTTCCAGGGTTTTTTTTGTTACTAGTTTTTTTTACTACCTTCTATTTTTATCAAGAAGTTCAACGCTGGTGGTTTTTCATCTGCGTCTCCTACTGTACTTGTCGAGGACCTACATTTCCTGTACAACCGGTGCCAGCAGCCTGTGTTTCCTGACCGCCTTACGGGCTTGTTTCGAACCAGCAGGAGACGAAGTTACACCACACACCTACACACAGCGTACACGGGTGATATCCTTTCCTTATTTTTTTTTAAATACGTACTCACTACCTAAAAGGGGCAAATAAGCCTATCTAATTTTATTTTATTAACGTGATACCAGGTTGAAGATAAGGTGTGAAATCTCTTTACCCTCGACACCCAAGTGTTTAACAGAAATATTTAATTTTTAAGTTTACCTTTAAGGTTACAACAAGTTGTATGTTAATTCCGGATACCCGGGTTATAAATTTTGAAATTCCCAAGAGGGAGGGATTTGTATTTAAGTATAAAATAAACCTTTTATAAAAGTTGCTCAATTGTTTTGCTTGATTGATCTTGTCATATACAAGCAAGAGTTTCGCTGGAGAAGGCGTCCATTTTATTTTAAATATTTTCCAGCGAGGCTCAACCCTTGGAGGGCCGACAATCCACACCCTGTTGTTAACTTCTTTTTAGTCTCATTGTTTTAACGGCCTGCTAGGTCCGTGTGACTTGACTTCCTATAACTGTGAACATCCCACATCTGAAGTAGGTTAAAATTGGGGATTCTGGATACTTTAAGTTTCCCAATTTATGTGACTTAAACCCACCGTGTCAAGTCTTTGTTTTTTTTTTATAATATCCATATTGGAGATATTACAGTCTTTAAAAGTGTAACTTCATAGTAATGTCACTTATTGATATTATGGCTTTACTTCACTGGAGCTCAAAATGGGTGTATACAATTTAAAATAAATGTATTTTATTTTCTAGGATGATAACTTGACATGAAAGGCATAAGGTCGGATTTAGCAATTTCACTGACTTGTAAGTGTATCTTTATGCTTTCGATACAAGGTCGAATTTAGATATATCTCATACCCAAAGAACCGACCTTATGCCTCTCAGGTCGAGTCATCATTCACCAGCATAAGTTAAGCAGTAGAAATGTTTTTAAGAAAGTTACGAAAACAAACCCAAAGCGTAAATTAAAGAAAAACATTTCATTTTCCTTGTCTCTAAAAATGTAAAAGCACCACAACAGTAATCCAACATGAGCTACATCGTGGGACAAGAGGCGACTAAATTAAAACAAAGTGGAAAGCAGAGGATCCCATTAAGAGGGCTAACTGCAAACCCTGGCACAGATTACACGAGGCTGTAGATACGCCAGTCCAGCTATGCTATTCTCTTATTTACACATTCGACGCTGCATTCGTCAACGAGCTCGACAGCCTTGTCTAAAATCCTAGCTGTTTTATTTGACATTAGGAACCGAGGCTGTGAGCGAGGTTGTGGGTGAGTTCGTCGCTGTTTTTCGTTAGAGAAAACGAAGTTCGTATATTAAACGTCAAACTCTCGACGCAGTGTAGTTCCAGCTTACGCCGCATTCGTCGTCGAGCACTAGTGTCGTTAAAAGTACATTAGTGAATACCATTTTAAGGCCCGACGCTGCCGCAGCGCTGACACAGCGCTGACAGCAAGGTGGTTTCCTTAGTGAATAACACTGCAGAAAATCATCCTCATATCAGCCGGAAGACGTTCACTGCTGAACACAATGACCGGTGCGCCATCCGCATCCAGTGGACTCCTGCCTTCACCAGGCCATCAATTCACCGTGCTCAGAAAATAAAATAAAATAAATTAGTTACTAACGTTTGACAAGAAAAATACATTGTCTCGAATATGTCTATGGGAATCAGCATTTTATTCAGAACCCAGCCCGATGAAATTGCTAAATAAAATGCTGAAGTACTTCCTTTATAAGTATGACACGTCCTTTTGAGCAATAATTAAATAGAATCCTACTCCTTACCTACCAAGGCAGCAAAAATACTCAGTTAATAGTTAGAACTTTTAGAGATAGAGAACATGTACAATGCTTATTAAGATATTTTTGAACCGGGTTACTCACGTATTTAAGTCGATGATTGCTCGACATGATTCGACCCATTAAGAGGATCCTCGTCCGGAGCACCCTCGGCTAAAGCCCGACGCGTGCTGCGAGCCTACTGCGCCCTGCTAGAACCGGACCCGCGGGCGGTGATAGTGGGGGCGATGCAAGGAAAGATCTACCCTCAGTGTTACTTTTGTCATAACATGTCGAGCAATCATCGACTTAAATACGTGAGTAACTTACCCGATTCGATAATATTTTAATATGTTTCAGTCTCATGTTATTATTATTGTAAAATTGTACAATGTTTAACTTATGTAAACATATTATGTTACATGACCTGTATTAAAATCTGTGTGTATTAGCAAATAAAATGAATATGAATATATATATGAATATGAATATAAATATATGTTATGGAAAAACTCAAATTGTTTTACATCTTTTTTTAAATGTATTTTTGTTGTATTTATATTTATACTTAATTTATGAAAAAAATTTACTACAAGTAGTAGAGCTACCGTTTTTCGGATAGCATTAGTATAATGCAAGCTTAAAAATAAATGTTTTTATCACACATAAAAATTCAGATTTCTTATTTTCGCTTTGTCAAGTGGAGTGTCTGTATTATTATTGTACAGTCTGCGTCTTCAACCGCCAACCCGTTCGCCGCCGGGTTAAATAGTTCCCATTGTTTGAGACCCGGCTTTATTAATTTGTTAGTCATTACTAAGCCAATGTCGGATGATTATTTTGGGAAGTTGTTTAGTTTAAAACAGAGTAGAAACTTAGACCGAAGGTTGCAAGACGAGCTTACGAGTAAATCTTTCCGATATCTGAAATTCTTGATAAGTAATTAGTGGATTACGTTACAACATAAGGAACATTCATTTTTAATTACAATGGAACGTTTATTTTTGGCATATTACGCCACGTGGTGACGGCAGGTAGAATACATTTCTCACCAATCTTCTCGTGGGTGTCGTAAGAGTCGACTAAGGGATTGAATTATCACTGACCATTATTTGATAAAAGATTGATGATGGGCAGCAGCGTCATCATAGTGGACACATTACTGCGATCGCCAATCCGCTTACCCAGCGTGGCGATTATGGGCATTTACCTCCTAATGTGTATAGCATAGTTAATAGAAGAGGCCTACGTCCTGCAGTGGGTGCGTATCATAATGAATATGCACTTTTAGTATAATTACAGTTTACAAACGTTCATAACGTATACTAACGTTAGGTATAATGTATTAAACATCTATTTCCAAATAGTATAATACAAAAATAATATAACGTTAATAATACATACCGTTGTTTAGTCTAACGTACATATTAACGAATTCCGTTTCATATATCAATATAAAGGTATAAAAGTTAAAACATATACTAACATCTGATATAACGATATAAATATAACTGCCAGAAAAGTAAGAAAGTTAGGGTTCTACAAAAAGGTATACGTTATATTACTTACCCTTTTCAATCCGTTCTAGCCTCGAAACCTAAGCAATCCAAGTAATAAATCAGGGTAAAACCGACTTGGATTGGTTAGGTTTCGAGCGTAGTTTCCCGGATAAATAAAAGACTTACTTACTTTTAATTCATTGTTTACGCATCGTCATCCTTGCGAAACCAAAAAAAGGGGGGACGGGGGGCGTAGCCCCCCACAAGGGGGGCTCGGGGGGCGGAGCCCCCCGCATTAAAAAATAAATTTGTAAATCTCCTACTCTAACCTGGATAGGTTCGTTAGGTACCTTTTATCCCTTAGAGCAGAAATAGAAGCCCCGCGCAGCGGGGCTTCGTCGACCGGTTCCCAGGTCTAAATCGCTTCCTATACGGATACGGCTTAATAAACGGATAAATAGTAAATCAATTCAAATGAAATATAATGATAATTCTATAGTTTAATTATAAAAAAATTGTAGGGGCTTATATTTTGTGTAAGATAGTTGTTTTGCATATTAGATTATTTCAATGTTATACCAATTAATCATTATCGTAAACGATATTGAAAAATGAAAATGATTTATTTAGGTATCTAAAATTACAGCTTGTTACATAGGTACATAAACATTTTACCGATACAGGGGACATCTGATAAGCCTAGGATTAGTGTCCTGAGCCCTAAACTAGGTAAACCTGTCTTATAGGAATCAGGAGAAATAAAAAAATGAAGTGAAGTATTATATGTTACGTTCATTAAACATTTTACAATTACTCATTTAATAATTATACCTTTTATACGTTATATTTATTACACGTTAGGCATTATACAGTTATACAAACTGAATTTATACATTATGATTAATATAGCATAAGTTCGTATACGTTATATTACTTACCCTCCTGCAGTGGACTATCATAGGCTGATGATGTAAAAACAGTGCCCGACATATGTTTGTTCAAAACCTGTTCACATAACAAAAATATAGTGTTCAAAGCCTCAATTTACAGCAAAATTTCAAGACCCTCTAACAACCCAGATAGGATTCCATTGGATTCGATGTACCGCTTTATATTTTATTCATATTCCAAATGGCATTTTAATGCCCAGCGGTCTGATTACGATTTCATGTCGAATATATTCTCGATTGTTATTCATATCGGTGGGATCGAAAGATTTAGGTGAAATCTCATCGAATCACTACGAGTAGGTGGTTCAGGCCGAAGTGTTTACATAATTTTAGTATAATATTTAGATAGTACATTATACGAGGTATGTGGAATAAAGTAAAATTCGGTGTTTAAGTTCCTATTTAAAAAAGTAAATATGCAGTATTTCCACGATTCGTTTATTGTACATTTACCTATGTTTATTTTTCATTGGTGTTACAAAGTTCTGCACCCGAAATAGCTAAATCCTTAGAGTTTTGTCAGTGTATCTGTATGTACAAATACAGTGTATATTTTTAAAGCAACTATATGATTTTGTAGACAGTTTAACTATTTTTTTTCGTGTATGCACATCGGATTTACTGCATATACGTAAATTTTTTGGGTGTATGTATTGATTTATAGTCGTACTTGTATAAATCAGTCGATCACTCTTTTCAATTGGTTGGAAGTTTCTAGAGCAGTTTTTTTGACAACTAGTTTCAAGGAAATATGAATTTGTACCGTACGTAAAAAGTCGAATAAAAAATAAAAATGTAAAAAGACATCACGGCTCTACCCCCTTTTCCCTCGAACGATAACCAGCGGGTGTTTCCACGAACTCCAATCACATAAGTCGCTCCCCCTCCCCTAAATCACTATCCGAAACATTTAAAAGTCCATCAAGAGTTTGTGTAAGCCGTTAAACTACTCCTATCGCCCTCTTGCCCTGCCGGAGCTTAAGCCTCTCCTTCGTGTCTATGTAACTGTATATCAAGAACCTAATGCCTGTTTTATAAGAGGATATATTTTAGAAACAAAATGGCTTTGTAGTTAGTGGGGTTTTCAGTGAGAAGTCTTTCTTGCAACGGATTTTACGGAGGTTTTTTGATATTTATATGCTTGGGAAATTACTTCCTAGCATAATACGCCACCATCATAATAAAAAAAATCTACAACGGTGGTTTTCAAATTGTAATTTACTAGCGACCCGCCCCGGCTTTACACAGGTATAATACTAGTATTCAAACCTACCTCTTGAATTAATCTATCTACAAAAAAACCCCATCGAAATCCGTTGTGGAGTTTTAAAGAATTAAGCATACATGGACAGAGAAAATAGTAGTAGTTAGTAGTTTATCTTATCTTATCTTATTGGTGGGGCCCTTACGGATACACTTCGACCCATTGGGACCTTTTGTGTAAAGTTAATAGTTCAGTTATAGTACAAGTAGATAGTTATAATAATATTATAATTTAAAAGTTTTAGTTAGCGCTGAACTAATCTTCTTCTTCTGATGAAATCTATCAGATATAGTAGGTATGTCATACAAGTGTGTACATAATAGATATGTAGTAATCGACAGTAATTTTGGTACAAACGCCAACAATAACTGTGTTTGTGTTTGAAACAGAGAAACAATTTCAACTACTTAGTACTGGTCTACTGATGAAAACCAGAGATCGATGAATAATTACTTAATAATTGAATTAAATTCACATAATTGTAAGCAACATTATATCCAATCGGACGCATGGTGAATACAGTAAGTACCTATATTTGTCACCCCGTCCACTCTTTCTTTGGGTGTCGTAAGTCGACTAAGGGATTGAAGTGTTACTATTAATTTATTGAAAATTGATGATGGGCAGCAGCGTCATCTTTATGGACACTACTGCGATCGCCAACCTTGCCCAGCGTGGCGATTATGGGCATTACTTCCTAATGTGTGACGCATAGGTAATATTATAAGACGTCTGTATCGTATAGGTTGTTGATTTGTTGTGGTATGCAAGTGAAATAGTGGCCTTATACAGGTTGCTCGCGAGGAACCCGCAAGATTTTAATGCTGACTTCCTGAGCATAATTTAGAGTATTTAATGTTCTATAAAATTTCCTGGATTCGGCTTGGTTCCAGAGATAATTAACCTTTTTTTGACGTAACTCATTGAACTTATTTTTGATTACAATGCTATGTACCACAATGTGTTCTAATATAACCACACCTTTTGCCTGACAATCAAAACATAAGAATAGACTTGACGAAAAAACCTGTCCCTAAAAAAACCATTTAAAAAATCAATTTTAACAAATTGTTGTTATGATAAAAAGTATTGGAAATGTTAAAAAGTATTTAAAAAGTCTAAAAAAAAAGTTTTTTTTGTGTAATTTGACATTAGGTCTCATAATAATATTTGTTTATTTTGATGTCTAGAATGCATAGTTAAAATCTTTCGGTTTCCTCGCGAGCACCCTGTATATTTGTATTACCTTTATGGACTGTTACTTTTGAAAGCATATACCCATTGTTTATATTTGTTGCACTGTAGCGGCCAGACTAATTAACATTAGCACTAAATAAATACATTATTCAATTTAACTGGCACTAGTGAATTTCAATGAAATGGTGCGCCAGTTTTGATTTACTATATTATTATGTAGTCAATCTGTTTATTTAAGAAAGAGTTATATTAGATCGCATCGTGTCTGTGCTAGGCTTCTCATAAATGTTATTAAAGATCACATGTCGTGTGGTTAATATATGTACAGAAAATGTACTGATTGAAGATAAGTATCCTTGATGTCTTTAATGTGAATACCTTCTCGAATAACAATCCTCTTGCGTTTTGAAAACTGTTCCAAATTTAAACTTAACTCATAATCTACTGTTTTCAGGGGGCAGTTCTGTTAATTTCTGCTGGTTGTGAACCAGTCAGAATTAACGTTGTACCTTTGGTTTCTGGACGCATTTTAGAGCATTAATATTTGTATAAATAAAAGTTATACTTAAGCGATCTTTTAAAGTCATACATAAATTAACATGGCTTAGGCAGGTTCTATATTTCTTGGATACCTGACTTTACAAAGTTAGCAGCTTTATGAGAATAGGGTGTACTATTACTTGTCGATC
>JALPQI010012164.1:0-42323 GCA_025490895.1 Thaumatotibia leucotreta
CTAATACTGGGTAGGGCGCACCTTCGCGTTTCAGTAATTGAAATTTAAGTGATAGAGAAATAAATTTACACGAGTCATTTGGTAGATTTAATAATTCAATGTTCGTTCCGATGCCAGAAAGTCGATTCAAGATTTTATTAGAATTATTTATTAGTCAGGTATAACTATCAACTACTCGTACTGTAAAGGTGCATTCAGACCAAATGAGCATTCGCTATTCTAACTACTCTACGAAATTCGATCGTTACAGAAAACGTGATTCGTTGATTTCGTAGAGCGGGGGATAGAATAGCGAATGCTCGTTTGGTCTGAATGCACCTTATATTATAAACAAAATTTTCGATCCTTAATCTCAATCTTAACACAATAATAAATATTTGGTGCTTTAAACGCATTGATATATTTGATATTAATGACGTCGACTGTATAGGTAAATGTTGTTGGTTAAGTGAAGGCACGTAACTAGGCATACGAATATGACCATACCTTGCCGATAGGTACATGCCTTTACTTTTCGAACCGACTCCAAAGGTAAAGGAAAACTTGTAAAATAGTACTCTTGAGGCAATAGGTAGGCTACCTCAACCAATTGGAACACTAGAACCATATCAAAATGAAAACTAGTTTGAAAATTCTTACAACCTGATTGATATCGATACTTTAACATGGTTCCTGAGTGGAGGTTTCAATTGGTTGAGTGTACTCGTACAGTCAAACAAAATCGATCCACTATTCAAAGGCAAAATAAGGTGTACCCAAAAATGTTCAAAAATATGTCCCAGTGCACTCTAATTCTGTTTAAAGGTGCATGCAGACCAAAAGAGCATTCGCTGTTCTATTCCCCTACTCTACGAAATTCGATCGTTACACGAAACGTGATTCGTTGATTTCGTAGAGTGGGGGATAGAACAGCGAATGCTCTTTTGGTCTGCATGCACCTTAATAAGAACATCGTAACATATTTATGAGCGGATTCTTTGGATACTTATTTTTGCACTTGACTGTACGTAGGTAGTACTACTAAGTAACGATCTAAATTATAATCAATTATCTTATAGCAGAAACTCTACTTATTCATTAAAATTATATTAGTTTATCGTATGTTTGGTTAATTGTAGCATAATTGTTTAAATATTTATTATTCATGTCTACACATGATATTAAAATAATAAATCAAGTTCCGTATAAACTTAATGGTATAAAAAGTAGGTCAAAATATTTATTTCGGAACTTTGAAAATATTTCAAAATACGGAAATCTAAAAAAGCTCTTTTACTATTTTAAAGTACTTGACTAAAATATGAGATTCATAAATCACCGAAAGTAGTTAGGTATTAGTATTTATGTAGATTAAGCGCTGTTAAGTAAATATCTTTAGTCTTCAGAACTTAACTGCGATCTGGTTTCAGGCCAACAGCTCTAAGCCAGCCTTCAAGGTCCAAACTCGACCTATTTCAGACAAAACAACACTGAAAAGCAAAGCCCAGGTTTTGACATAATCTTCGCAGTGCGGACTGCACCATTGGTATACCCGCACCAGTTCCAAAATACCGCCCCTCCGTATCACATTTTCCGGACATACGCCTTATCAACTCCAAAACCACTACCACATGATAAAAACGACGTAAGCACTCCTTTATCTAAAGCACATACGTCATATGTATACTCAAGTGAAGCTAAATCACGCTCAGAAGCGAAAGGGCTTATCTGAGCGGGGAAGCAAAGGATTTAAAGCGTTTAGTTTTGGATGTGTTACAGTAGTATGCGCGCGCACTATCGACCAACGATAAGAACGTCAGTTGACGCGCGACTTGCGCGTCGAAGCTACGTGCGATGGGGGAGTTGCAATACCCGGGAGCGCCCAGTGTGGACGACGAGAGACAGTACAGGGCGCCCTTCAGGCGGACCCCGCAGTACCGGTGGCCGTCGCAGCCCCCGCAGCCCTCGGCCTTCGCGCCGTGGCGCCGCGCACCGGCCCCGCCGCGGCCTCCGGACTATCGTCGCAGCGCCAGCTACCCGGGCAAGCCTGATGAGCCTTACCAGGTATACTATAACGCTATTCCCTTAAGGATTATCAGTCTATCATACTTAAACATCGCTCATAAGTCATGTATTGGGTTATCTATCAAAAATATCCCTTTACCAAATCAAAAACGACATAAATCGTCTGTAAAAGACGCAAACGCTAATAAAACTACCCAATAATGCCGTAACTGCGTTAAAATCTATTAATCTACGCCACGTTTACACGTCAGATTGTTTTCAACTGACACGACAGAGTTAAAACGCCGTTTTATCTTTTCAAACGACTCTTGCACTGAAATATATAAAAACCATAGGCAAGTTTAAAGAATTAACCGTTTTGAAACGTTTTTAACTGAGATTCAAACGGTTTTAACTGAAATTCAGCTGTGTCATGACTTGTTTTCCTGCTACGTCAGAACTCCTACGTTGATAAATCGATTAGGTACTGAAGGTACCAGCTTAGCTTTGTTTTTATTGACAACACCACTTTTTGTACAATAAAGTACCAAATCTATGAAAAAAAGTTTATAAAATAAAGTAGATAACATAAAGATAAACTAGTTACGTTAATTTTTTATTTAAAAGTAAACGTCAATGAAAAACGCATGCAGAGGCTATTCCCATAGAATATATCAACACAGTTATTTAAACTTTCAGGTTCTGTAAATAGCATAACAATTTTTTTTAACGAGTTTCATAATAATGGTAGTTTCATAGGTATTAAGAATTTAGTCTCTCTACTCAATTATTTTGAACCAATGTACCTAGGTTTTCTGTTCACCCTGATGAACAGTAGACAACACCTATACGTAGCTACTAAGTCCGGCATTTTTACTTTCTATAATTGTTGTAAGTGTGAAATATATTAACAAAAAACCGGCCAAGTGCGAGTCGGACTCGCGCGCGAAGGGTTCCGTACCATTATCAATTTATTATTAAAAAAATACAGTTAAATCACCCGACCTCAAAAACTATAGAAGATAATTTAATCAAACTAAAAATCGTTGATAGAGTTTATTGATGTGCATAACATATATTTTTTTTAGAATTTTATATCGCGTAGTTTAAAAAATAGAGGGGGGGGACACATTTTTCAGACTTTGAGAGCTGATATCTCGAAAACGATTTGCTTAAACAAAAATAAAATTTATAAACCTTCACATCATTTTCAAAGACCTTTCCATTAATACCACACACGCTTATATACAACTAAAAAAAAAATTCTATCCCTCAGTTACATGAATGGAGGGCCCCCACCGCAGTGGTTTTTTTTACAATTTTGTATCATAATTCTGTAGCGGTTTATACAACACATATCCTTACCAAATTTCGTTACTGTAGCATTTATAGTTTCCGAGTAATTCGGCTGTGACAGACGGACAGACGGACAGACGGACATGACGAATCTATAAGGGTTCCGTTTTTGCCATTTTGGCTACGGAACCCTAAAAAGTATCAAGGTAGAATAGAATAGAATTTTATTGGTCGTACCGTACATCGTCACTCATATTTTTGGTAAATTACAAGAGATTAAAAAGAAATTCGATTAGAATTACAGAAAAAATAAATTATGAACAGTCACGTCTAATAATATGTATACATTACGGAACGTATGTCAAAGGCATAAGGATATAAATCGTATACATATTATTAGAGCCGACCGTACCTACTTAGGTACCGTAAAACCGCCTAACTATAGTCCAAACGCTCCCGACAATGGTCCAAAGCTTAATTGAATATCTTCCATTAGATGTAATTGTTACAGTAATTTTAGAATTATAACGTAACTAACGTCAAACATAAATTATTAAAATATTATCGAACCGGGTTACTCACGTAAGTAATATTTTAATATGTTACAGTAATCGTGCTATTCATAGGCAAACACTCCTCACTAATAATAAAAAACTTGGCTAAAGCCGAAAAAAAGATTGGGTTGGGACTGACGCTTATTTAGGAGTTTGAACCTTAGTTGAAATATTTGGACCATTTGGACCATAGTATGTACGGTTGTACGGTATGTACTTGGACATTAAATTTCTCCGAGCATTTCAACCGCCGTGACTTCGATGGCAGCATTATCACACGAATCCCGTGAGAGATGCAAGAACTTTTGGATATATTGGTAGACGTAGTTGACAACTACCAAGATATCAAAAAAATGTGAGATAGGAGATCGGGCAATAATGTTGCCACCGAAGTCACGGCGGTTGAAACGCTCGGAGAAATGCCCATTTACGTCTATTAAATGATTCAAAATAATCTAAAATATTACATCTGGATTAAACTATTGGATATTTAGAGAAAACGGAACTCTATCAACGATTTTTGGTTTGATTAAATTACCTCTTATAGTTTTTGAGGTAGGTTGATTTAGCCGTATTATTTTAATGATAAATTCATAATGATACGAAACCCATCGCGCGCGAGTCCGACTCGCACTTCGCCGGTTTTCGTAATATCGATACGTTATTCACAAATGTCCATTTTCTACGAAGGGTTTGGCCTATTTGGGCGTCAGGCACGGTACAAAACAAATGTTGTCTTTTGCTATGTCGTTCTATCTTTTTTCTAATCATGTACAATATTGTAGATGCTTGTAAAAATGTGCTATGCATAGTTATAGTGTGTCAGGAGTCGTACCATGACTTTGCAAGTATCGGTAACGTTAGGTTTTACTCGATACGTAAAGCAGGCCATCACGCTCGCTCCAATTATGTGAGTGCGAGCGGGATAGAATGCATTACGTTTCAAGTAAAACCTGGAGTACACTTTACTTTCCAATTCATGGTACGGCCATGCATACCCTAATGGGTAATTTGCAGTAAATGTGTACCTTTTAATTTTTATATGCGATCATGGACTGTAATACACCATTTTACTCGGCATCGTGCGTACTTTTCAGTTATGAAACAAAAAAAGTATGTCTCTAATGTCACGAAAATAAGTATGTAAATTGAGATTTCTCACTTTAGTTACTCCCATACTAAAGGTATGAAAAATTATGTAACAAATTTGAGATTTCTTTTTATCAGTTTCGTTACATTTCGTTTCATACATTTAGTATGGGAGTAACTAAACTGAATAATCTCAATTTACATACGTGGACAGTCCATGATCGCATATAAAAATTAAAAGGTACACTTTTACTGCAAATTACCCTAATATGAAAACACCCTGTATAGTACTTAAAGTTTCCTTTTGAATCACTCTATATATTATCTATTAAAAAACCGTATCTAAAACCGTTGCGTAGTTTTAAAGATATAACATAATTATTTTAGGGACAGATAGCAGGAGGCGTTTTTGTTGTATTATACTATTTATGTACAACCTATAGCATTGTACCGAGGAGAAGTTTCATAAGTTGCGAAACTTGCATAGAGAATGTTCTCGGGAATCTCAATTTAACAAATAATCTAATCAAGCCAAGACCGTACTAGATACATGCCTTATGAGTTATATTTACTGCCTTGTTTACGATTTAAAATAATTATTTATACCCCATTTTTATAAGTTCTTATAGAAACATTCTCAATGAGAAGTTACTCTTAAATTCTCGTGTAAATTCTCAGAAATTTCCGAGTATATTCCCGCAATTTTAAGAATGATCTGTATATTGCTACTTGGATGGGACGGATGTTGGTGTGGGATGTTACTTGCGTAGATACCCTGGCGCCGTCCCATTTTCAACGAACTACATTTAAGGCGGCCGCTGCGGCTGAAAATCCACAATTTTAAATATTTATAAACACAAAGGCCTCGGCAAAGATTACGATTATGTACAGTAGAAATTTTAGATTCATGGGGCCCAGCGCACGCAAATCGTTTGCTGAAATCGCAAAACGTCTGGCTGATGTAAACCAAATACCGAAGAGCTAGCGGCTTCCTCGCACAACGCATCAGTATTGCGACACCGTAAGGATATACCGCCAGCATCCTCGGTACAATGCCACAAGGGCCAATCTTGGATAAGTTAGTTAGATTTCATTTATGTATGTAAATAGTATAGTTTGAAAAAAAAGTTAGTAAAAAGCAAGTCTATCTCGCGGCGACATACTGTCGCAACCAATCACATGCAAAGCCTACTATACAGATTGTGAAACAGTCTTAGTATTAAAACTTAAAAAATAACTAAAATTAACTTACAAAAATATCTAAACTTACTTAAAAAACAATGAAAACTAACTATATAATAAAAACCTTAAAAGCAACCTATAAAAGTATACAACCTACACGTCCACCACCAAACCTTAACCTACTATACTATATTTTAATACATTTAGCTATTTTGTAGATTAATCCCATTACTTATTATTTGGTATAATATAGATATTGATGCCACAGTGTGCGAGCTATCTTTACAAGTATTCATAGTTTACAGTTATCGCTTACCATCAGACTATCCGTCTGTGCGTTTGCCACCACCACATAAAATACGTAGCGACGCCATTCAACTTATCTGTAAATAATGTGACAATTTGTTTAAACAGTTGTCACAGTAAGTAGGTAAATTGCGGTTTTCATAAAATACCTTCACATAGATCGATCATCCACTAAATGGAGTGGCTTATTATGGTTCCACTTTTATCGTTTATCGGGCTACGTGTCATTTTCACACTTGCATACTTGGCAGATCGTGACGGTAACGACGACAACTTTACTGAAGTCATGAGTCGAAAGTATAGGATACGTTAGGTTTTGCTCGATGCATAAATATGTAATGCATTTTATCGCGCTCACACTGACATACTGCGACCATATATAACATGGACGTCTAACGCCAGCTCAAAAATGCCCCCAAAAGCAATTGTTCAATTGTGCCAAGAGGGGCAGGACGTAGCGCTTTTCTTAACACCGCGCATATTTCGGCGCAACATCTTTGACAAATGTTTAAAGAGTATAGCCAATAAAAACTTTGACGGACCAATCACAACAATTTTTAAATGGCGGTTTAAGTTTTTATAGGTTGATATTGACATTAATTACCGTGATGCATTGAAGAGGGGGTGACAGTTGTCAAATAAAATTCAGGACCGTTTTTGAAAGGCAATTTAATATGGCGTGCGGCTTCCTTGTTTTATTTGTTCGTAGTGTACTATAGTCTATAGTGGGACAGAGTGACATTTCGTTCCTTTGGTAGTTTTTTTGACGTGTATTGGAATTTAAATAAGTTTTCAGGTATAGAGCGCGATAGCCTGCTTACCTATACTCGCAAAGTCATGGTACGCCCAGCACTCCTTGTATTTCTAAATGTTATTAATTATTATCTTAGATTTTAACTGCTGAGCCCCCGTAAGCATAAACGCAGTAACTCGGTTTGAAGTATCAATCAATTTTTTACTTTATTTAACTGAATTGTGTTTTGGTATTCATTAACATGTTAAAACTAGTTACTGCGTTTATGCTAACGGGGGCATATGCTAGTATGTCGCAAGGCTAGATCAAACTGTATTTCCCCCTTTGGATTGCTATACCTATCTCTTGTGCAACAAACGAGCCAGCTTTACGATCTCCGGTGTCCTCAAACGATTTTTGGGATAACTCTACTAAAAGTTTTCTGACGTCTGAGCAACACGGCCGTCTCGACAGCCAAAGATACAAATTGTATAAACTAGAAATGTATGTATTTTTTTTGTTACGGGTATATTTGAGATCTACGAACATTGTAAATCACTAATTATACCCTTAAGTTAAGGGCGTTAGCAAAAAAATACATAAAATTTAGTACTTTTTACTAATCCTAGAGACACAAATAATACACGACCTTGAAGCAATTGACACACACACTGGGTCGATTGTCGATATGTGAGTCCAAAACTGACATGCCACTTCAATGCCTTTAGGCTACAGTATAATGATAATATAAAACGTTTAGAGTCGGTTTGGAAAATGACGGCAATATGGGCACCTTGCTACCAAAATAAATGGTTTTACATCATACCTTACCGTACAAAAGGAATTCACTTGTCTCTTTAAATAACTAATTATCCTGAAGGGTTTCTAGGCGATATAATGGAAAGGGACAAAGTGGAAACTTTGTACTAATAAATAATAGTTTGAAATACCTACTAAAAAACACGCTTTTTCGTATTCCTGACAGCAGACCTGCGACCATATTTATTATAACATGTACATTGTACGGCTCCATCGACGCGGAGAGGAGCGGAGCTGTGGGCTCGGCCAATGAAACAGCATCACAGTGTTTCGAATTTTGAATTTGACGAATGTAATTGGTCAATTTTGTACGGCTCGCCCCGCTTTATATCATTCATCAGTAGAAAACAAAAAAGTGTAAACAAACTTAAAAACTTGCATTATTCCATAATCACGCATTTTTAGAACACAATCTTCGTATACCAACTTAAAAATTCAAACCTTGAGTTCACATTAGCAATGAACAACTTGCAGAACACTCTCAAAATTGCGGGAATACTTATACTCGGAAATTTCTAAGAATTTTTATGAAAGTTTAAGAGTAAATTCTCATTGAGAATGTTTCCATGAGAACTTATAAAAAAGTGTTATGAAGAATATTGTATTTGACAATGGAGTAAACAAGGCATAAAATACAGGGTGGCCCATTCAAATCGGTCAGTATGGGAAAGACTGAAACTATAAGACATACGAAGATTTGTTCTTAGGAACCATGTCATCGATTTTGATAAAAAGAAAAACTGCATTCATACATTTGAAAAATAAACTGTACCCAGCCAGGGAATCGAACCCGGTTGTTTTGAAAAAATAAACATACACTATTTATATTCAGATATCGTTTGTGTAGGTCTTAAGCAGTAAATGTCTCTAAGAAACATGATGTCTAAAATGAATGGAATTCATTGTTTTCACGTACTTAAATTTATTTTACTAGGTGTTTATTGTGTAAATGTTAAGAAAAAGTAATTATCAGCGCAGTTTCCTTATTATCATACATGGTTCCTAAGAACAAATCTTCTTATGTCTTATAGTTTCAGACTTTCCCATACTGACCGATTTGAATGGGCCACCCGGTATACCTTAAAAGCATACACAACAGATTAGATTGCTTATAAAATTTAAATAGCCGAGAACATTTTTATAGAAGTTTCGCAACTTATGAAATTTCTCGGTACATTGCTAGTTCACATTCGTTTTTAGTTAAAATTATTGATATTTCTTAGCATTAATGTAAAAATATATTTGCGAATTTGTGTCACGATATGTGTCCAAGACGTCAAAAGTAAATTTAACTTCATACCGACGTTTCGAACACTTTAATTAAACCCCTTAACTATGTCATTTTTTTGTCATCGATCGACCTATCTGTTCATAGACGAATAAACCTGATTCAAATAAGCCCAAGCACGTTCAGATCTAGAAGAATCAGGTTTTCGGTTTTTTTTTGGAAAACGCCATCTACGATATTTAAGGTACTTTCCCTCCATGTCCCGTAGTTTTTTTATAGTGACAGATCAAAGTGGCTCCACTCCACCTGATCGTAAGTGAAAAGTAGAGCCCAAATCGCGGCGGCAACGAACAGGAGACAATCAGTAACCTGTTAGTTGCCACCGCCTTGCTGGCCCGCTAGATGCTTCTTCACGCTTCGTTTAAGGGGTCCTAACTTATAGGTACGATGAGGAAACATGTATGTTATTTATTTAATGTCAGCCTCCGTAGCCTAGTTGGTAGTGACTCTGCCCACGAAGCTGGAAGTTCCGGGTTCGAATCCCGGCGAGGGCATTATTTGTGTATTTATTTATCACAAATATTTGTTCCTTGGTCATGGCTGTCTATGTATTTAAGTATCTATATGTATCTATCTATTATATAAATCGTCGCTTGGTATCCAAATCACAAGCCTTAATTGTGCTTACCGTGGGACTAGGTCGATTTGTGTAACATGCCCCAAGATATTTATTTATTTATTTATATGATCGACTACGCCTATTAGTCGGGTTCGACCCATCTCCGACCTATAGGTGTCCAGTGAGGTCGCCAGCGTGGGGCGTTGCGACCTAGTTTCCTCACGCATGTCACTAAATTGCAGGAACAGGAACATACTCGAAAGTTTCCAAGATATTTCATGAGAATTTAATAGTATGTTCCCATTGAGAATAATTCCTTGAGAACTTATAAAACTGTGTCATAGATAATTATTTTATATCGCAAGTAAGTAAACTAGGCAGTAAATATAAAACCCATACAGCGACCATATATAACATGGACGTCTAACGCCAGCTCAAAAATGCCCCTAAAAAAAATTGTTCAATTGTGCCAAGATGGGCAGGACATAGCGCTTTTCTTAACACCGCGCATATTTCGGCGGAACATCGCTGACAAATGTTTATACCAATATATTATAGCCAATCAAAACTTTTACGGACAAATCACGACTATTTTTAAATGGCGGCTTAAGTTTTTATAGGTTGACATTGAAAGTCATTACCGTGATGCATTGAAGAGAGGGTGACACTTGTCAACTAAAATGCAGGACCGTTTTTGAAAGGCAATTTAGTATGGCGTGCGGCTTCCATGTTTTATTTGTTCGTAGAACCCATGAGACTAGTACGGTCTTGTTTAATTTAGATTCCCGAGAACATTCTCTATGGAAGTTTCGCAACTTATGAAACTTCTCGGTACAATGCTAGGTTTGACCCATCTCCGACCTATAGGTGTCCAGTGAGGTCGCCAGCGTGGGCCGTCTCGTGGCGCGACCTAGTTTCCTCACGCAGCTGATCGATACCTACCCCGGTCGACGAGGCTGCTGAGACATGATAATCTCACCCGTCATATTTCAGCTCATGTCATAGACAGATTACGTCTGAGCCTAACTGGGACCTATAGGACAGTCATATTTCAAGTTATTGACACAGGGACTGTCAGTAATTAGTAATTACAGCTGCGCAATTTTTTCATTGTAGCATTAAGTATGTTATTTACACCTATGTTATTATTTTTGCTCTCGGTACGGATCTATATTCATCAACAGAAGACACAAGATAATAATAGCCCGGTTCGACCCATCTCCGACCTATAGGAGGTGGCAAGTGAGCTCGCTAGCATTATATTTCAAGTTTTTTCACTGTAGATAAAAAAATAAAATCTTTAGTTACGTTTATATTCTTTGCTCTTGGTACGGGTCTATGTTCATCAACAGAAGACACAAGATAATAATAGCCCGGTTCGACCCATCTCTAACCTATAGGTGACCAGTGAGGTCGCCAGCGTGGGGCGTCTCGTGGTGCGACCTAGTTTCCTCACGCAGCTGATCGATACCTACCCCGGTCGACGAGGCTGCTGAGACATGATAATCTCACCCGTCATATTTCAGTGTTTTTTATTGAACAAACACATTAAATATTTAAATTACATGACCTATGATTGACTAAACCGTAAAGAGGTTAGTGTATACCGATGGAGAGTTCGAATAATTTTACTTAGCTCTATAATCTTTGCTTAGGTGTATATAGTAGATGTCATATACCAAAGAAAAAAGCTGAGGATGTGGGTTCAAATTCCACTTCCAGCATTGGTACACTTGGTCATTTTTTATTTGCCTACATGATATCTAATATTTAAAATATACATAGTAGGTAGTGTTACTACTTAAAAATACAACTCAAAAATTATTTAATAAAACAATTTGAGTTGTTCAACAAAATATTTACTTAGGTGCTTTTTATGACTATACCTATTTTTAAGTATAATGCTATGCGTAATAACCTCGAAAGAATGAAGTCGGGCCTTTACATGTGTCATGGGTAGACTGGATACGCCTGAGCCTAGCCGAGTTGGGGTTAGTCATACGAGAGAGTCAGGGACTCTCATATTTCATTGACTATCAGTAATTACAGTTTTGCCTTTATTTTTGTTTGATCGTAGCACAAAACATAATAATATATCTACAGATATGTTTATATTCTTAGCTCCTAGTACGGGTCTAAGATTATTGACGGAAGACACATGAGAATAATAGTTTGACTGTAGTATATGGGTATAAGGAGCGAGTACAAGGCAAACGACCGTTCTCAGTGGACACTAGTTTATTACTGGAGTTTAGGGTAGGCTGACAAAACATCACATTCCTCCAACATTATTTTGTAACCTATAACAAACAAACAGAATCATTTAAAAATATTGCTTATAATTAACCTTTTTCCTAGGTCGGCCTTTATTCGAACAATCAATAGGCACAACCGGATCGCTATCATTAGAACGGTTCTCTTCGGGTAGCATCACTGGCATCTCACCCTCTCGAGACCCTGACCCTGAATGAACAGCCTCCACCGAAGGCTGGTCGGTCGCGTCTGACCAGTCATCATTCTCCTCCTCTAAACCATTCCCTAATGAACAGCCTCCACCGAAGGCTGGTCGGTCGCCTCTGACCAGTCATCATTCTCCTCCTCTAGCGAGGATGGGATCCCATCCTCGTCGCCAATATGTAGTATATGGGTATAAGGAGCGAGTACAAGGCAAACGACCGTTCTCAGTGGACACTAGTTTATTACTGGAGTTTAGGGTAGGCTGACAAAACATCACATTGACCCATCTTTTCTCCCTCGCCTATACTAATAATCCTACAGTCTATAGTAGTTTTTTTTACTTGCTTATTACTATGCCTACTTGGATAAAGAATCGTTTGATTTGATTTGATTGCCTGACCACTAACAACGCAAGTTCAGTTAAAGATGTTGCCGAGAACAACTATAAAAAAATCTCGCCATCTAATTCTAGATGATTTATTTCAGATAGATAGATAGAATACTCTTTATTGCACACCTTAACAAAAAAGAAAACATGATTAAAACAATCGATTAGTTTATACAACTAATTAAGGCATATACATTAACCAGTAATCTCCCATTAACTATCCTCCATCTGTTCATATCTGTTCTTTCTGTGCATATTTTAGTTTTTCATCCTTTAAACCGACATATACTGTATATCTCGAAACAAAATCTGGCAACCCTAGTCACGATCACGATATACCGCATAGGATGCCGCACCATATGACCTAGTTTTCTTTACACAGTCCGAGATACCCCAGTCAACAGGGTTATCGAGATCGACAATAATCTCGCCCGTCAGACATCAGGACTTTTACACAGAGGTATCATATTCCAGCGAAGCACATGGGGTACTCTGCTGCGCGTGACCTAGTTCTTACGCTGATCGATATACCCTAGTCAATAAGGCTGCGGGGCTACTATTATTACGACTGTCAAAGGACGCCAATAAAAAAATGCAGCAACATCCAACTGATCCAACTTAAATCATAAATTTTATGGAAGATACTTTCACAGATTGTACTAGTCTCACGGTAAGCTCAATTAAGGCATGTGTTGTGGATACTAACTATACTAAGCGACGATACATATACAGGATGATTACGAGGTCGTGGTCCCAAATGTGAAAAATCTGTTAAGATGGTCTTTCTGAACAATGTTTCAATGGGACCTATAATGAACAAACGTACTTTTGTTAAGACTAGATAAGTTCGAGATCATTAATATGTACCTATACATTTCTACATAATAATTCCTTGCAAATGTGTTTACATAATTATGAAAGGAGACTGCAAGTTATGATGAGAGTGAAATATGTATCTGAGATTAATGACTTATTCTTGACACAAGACTTAAATTTAGCTGACAGATTTTTCTGAATTGACTCCTTTCCTGTAACTATGCCCAATTATGCGACATAATTAATGTAAATGAAGGGTCCACGGAAAGAACATGTCTAGTCAATTCAAATTACAGAAGGAAAACCGGCCAAGTGCGAGTCGGACTCGCGCGCAAAGGGTTCCGTACCATTATCAATTTATTATTAAAAAAATACAGTTAAATCAACCTACTTCAAAAACTATAGGAGGTAATTTAATCAAACCAAAAATCGTTGATAGAGTTTATTAATGTGCATAACATATATTTTTTTTAGAATTTTATATCGCGTAGTTTAAAAAATAAAGGGGGGGGACGCATTTTTCATACTTTGAGAGCTGATATCTCGAAAATGATTTGCTTAAATAAAAATGAAATGTATAAACCTTCATATCATTTTCAAAGACCTTTCTATGAATACCCCACACGCTTATATACAACAAAAATTTTTTTTTATCCCCCAGTTACATGTATGGATGGTTTTTTTTACAATTTAGTATCATAATCCTGTAGCGGTTCATACAACACATACCCTTACCAAATTTCGTTACTGTAGCATTTATAGTTTCCGAGTAAATTGGCTGTGACAGACGGACAGACGGACATGACGAATCTATAAGGGTTCCGTTTTTGTCATTTTGGCTACGGAACCCTAAAAACCACCTTACTTTTAACAGAATAAGGTGTGAATGAGCCCTGATTTTTTAAATTACTGGACATGTTTTTTCCGTGGACCCTTGAAATATAGATATAATCCTACAAAATAATGGCCACAAAGTAAGAAAACTAAGCAGTCATTTTGTCAATCTGTCTTAATTGTACAAAGTTTTTGAGAACTGCTCCCCTAACTCAATTTTGTTCGTGCCACCGTGACATCTATTCGTAAATGACCTGCGACCATATATAACATGGACGTCTAACGCCAGCTCAAAAATGCCCCCAAAATCATTTGTTTAATTGTGCCAAGATCCACATAGCGCTTTTCTTAACACCGCGCATATTTCGGCGCAACACTTTTGACAAATGTTTATAGAATATAGCCAATCAAAACTTTGATGGACCATTCACAACTATTTTTAAATGGCGGTTTAAGTTTTTATAGGTTGACATTGAAATTAATTGCCGTGATGCATTAAAGAGGGGGTGACATTTGTTATCTAAAATTCAAGACCGTTTTTGAAAGACAATTTAGTACGGCGTGTGGCTTCCATGTTTTATTTGTTCGTAGTAAATGACAGATATCGAGATTAATTTCCCACCAACAATACTATAGTATACGGACGTCTTCACCCCATAAACAACAGCACAATCGTCGGTGTTGCCAGTAACGCGAGTCGCGTTGTTTTTAAAAACGGTCTGTTTTCGTCGCCGCCGGACAATGAGCATTCCGCTAAACGCGTAAATAAAAACAATATGGGTAGTCGATCACGTGTACAGTCAACTGAGGGTTTTCGATAACTCTGGCACCAGCAGTGTTATTCACTAAGGAAACCGCTTTGCTGTCAGCGCTGTGTCAGCGGTGCGGCAGCGTCGAGCCTAAAAATGGTATTCACTAATGTATTTTAAACGACACTAGTGCTCGGGAACGAATGCGGCGTGAGCTGGAACTACACTGCGTCGAGAGTTTGACGTTTAATGTACGAACTTCGTATTCTCTAACGAAAAACAGCGACGAACTCGCCCACAACCTCGCTCACAGCCTCGATTCCTAATGTCAAATAAAACAGCTAGGATTTTAGACAAAGCTGTCTGTGTATGATGATGATGAAAATAAACGGTACGTTCATAATTGATAAAAAAATCCTCAGAATCGATTATTTGCATAAATATTAAATAAGTGATATATCTTTTATTTTTCTCATAGGTGGTGTGAAAAGCAGTTTATGTCACATGGTATCAAAATTATTTCGTCTTGGGCGTTAACGCTTGAATCCTTCATTACGCTCAGGATTCCACTTTAGAATCCCTCCCTGCGGTCGGGATTCAATTGTGAAATCCGTCCCTCCATTCAATATACGCCCACGCTGGAAATATACTATTTTGATCGCTTGTGACACAATCTACTATTGCACTACATCTGTAGGAATCGATATAGTTTCGCCATGTCCGTCTGTCTGTCCGCGGCATAGCTCAGTGGCCGTTAGTACTAGGAATTTGAATTTCTGTGACCACTAATGTAGTCTGCAACCATATATAACATGGACGTCTAACGCCAGCTTAAAAATGACCCCAACACAATTGTTCAATTGGGCCAAGATGGGCAGTACATCGCGCTTTTCTTAACGCCGCGCATATTTCGGCCCAACATCTTTGACAATTTTTTATAGAATTTAGCCAATCTAAACTTTGATGGACCAATCACAACTATTTTTAAATGGCGGTTTAAGCATTTATAGGCTGATATTGAAATTCATTACCGTGATGCATTGAAGAGAGGGTGACACTTGTCAACTAAAATTTAGGACCGTTTTTGATAGGCAATTTAGTATGGCGTGCGGCTTCCATGTTTTATTTGTTCGTAGTTCAATCTATTTTCAAGTTCTCTGTAAGCCTTTTCATGTTTTTTTTGGGATTCTCGGATCAAAAGTTAGATGGGCATTTTTTGATTCTGGAACAGTTATCTCCAAAAATATTGACTTGAAAGAAAATGAATCTTCTGAGACCCTTATTCTTTTCAAAAGACCTATTCGACCATATTCCTCATTATAGAATTACGGCAAAAAAAAAATCCCACTTTACGTGTAGGGGAGGTACCAAATATAAAAATTTTTTTTCTATATTTTCTTCTGACACTTTGTTGGTGTGATCAATATGTAGGTAGTAGGTACTGATGGCCACTTGACTGAGCTATGATGCGGCCAGACATACATACAGAACATAGCGAAACTATAAGGGTTCCTAGTTCACCTAAAAGCTATCAATAACGTTTAAGAAGGTGTTCCAAATTTTAAAGACAACCGGGTCTTAATCGCGTAAACTTACGTTTAATTATACGCGATTAAGACCCGTTTGTCTTTAAAAAATGAGTGATAATCAGAGATCGGACAAATGTGCGTCATTGTTTGATATGAATAATCAAACGAATAATTTCTTGAAATTTGATTTCGAAGCTTTATGGTGAGTATTTAAAAGGTTTTCATAGTTACCGGTGTCGAATATGTAATTTTCTGAAAATGATTAAATGATTAATTATTCAATCAACTTAGGAGTCATGTCCATATTATTGCGAACAATGACGCACATTTTTCCGATCTCTGGTGATACTCGTAATCGTGAAAGTTTAAATCAATTTAAGGTGTTCCAAAGTAAAATAGTCTGTCCGCAGCATAGCTCAGTAGCCATTAGTAATACAGGGTGTAAGTCTAATACGGGCGAAGCTCTTAACGGGTGTTAGTTTACGACATAATAAGTACATTCAAATAACTTTTACTTAAAATTAGGGCAACAAACTTTTCCATACAAAATAATCGGCGCGCAATGTAGAGCCAACATACGCGAGTTAAAGACTCGATGACAGCTAATTTCAAAAGCAGATGACATAACAGCCATATCAACAATAACAAATGTTCGTACCTATATTGGTGCTCCGATAATCTTAAAAAAATTTTGAGGGGGTCATAATTGAGAGTAACTTAAAAAAAACTTTGTAATCCATGATTCACTAATGAATCCCATGCCTGGTTTAATTGATCGCCCGTATTTGACTTACACACTGTATAATGGAAAAGGACTACATAATAGTTGAGTACGGAGCCCTAAAAGGCGTAGGAAGCCTGCATCGGTGTAAATCAGCTGTTACGTAACGCCACGTGTACCGCTGACCCAGTTCCGCAGTGCGCCACTAGGACTGCGCTGAGCCCACTCCGGGGATGATATGCGGGGTGGGTACAGAACATACAAAAAATACCTTTATTCACTGATAAACTTAAGTCTATCCTATTAAAAAAAAAACTATTATTCCATAGAAGAATATAATTTCGGTGTTTCTATGCGATTTTTTTACGCGTTTTTATTGTTCATTACCATCACCACTTTATTTTCCGTTTTATAAAAGCAAACGACACTATTATGCCAGAATAGCAGACAAACATGCGTCTGCTACAAGATAACCGAAAATGACTCCATTATTTATACGCAGTTCGTCAATAATTTGGGAATGGTAATGACTTGATTTGTGCGACGGAATAATCGCATAGAACTACCCATTTACAAATTAAATTTAGATTAATATTTATGTACATTTGTCAAACAATTGCCATACCCTAGCAGGGTGCCATGTGATTCTATTTGTTTAGTATTAACACCTATTGTACGTACCATGGTTTGCAATAAACGATTATTATTAATTTATTATATAGAACTCAGCGTGACTCGTTATCGTGATAGTTAACATGTTTTTTAACATCATGTACACCTACGAACAAAAAAAACATGGAAGCCGCACGTCATACTAAATTGCCTTTCAAAAACGGTCCTGAATTTTAGTTGACAAGGTCCCTGTTCAATGCATCACGGCAATGAATTTGAATATCAACCTATAAAAACTTAAACCGCCATTTTAAATAGTTGTGATTAGTCCATCAAAGTTTTGATTGGCGATATTCCATAAACATTTGTCAAAGATGTTGCGCCGAAATATGCGCGGTGTTAAGAAAAGCGCTATGTCCTGCCCATCTTGGCACAATTGAACAATTGGTTTTGGGGGCATTTTTGAGCTGGCGTTAGACGTCCATGTTATATATGGTCGCAGATGTACACTCTAGCAATTGAAACCTTGGACCGCTCAAGAACCTTGTCGAAATAACAAGTAGTAAGAAGTTTACAATTTGATATGTAGCGTTACTGTGACGTGGTTCCAGTTGGTTGAGTTTACAATATACAAAGTACCTATTAAGAGTTGTAAGCCGCCCGTATTGGAAGCGAGAACCTATGATTTAAACATGGACTTTAAAAAATCATAAATCATAAATCGGTCTAGGCCCACGGTAACTACTAATATACCTAATAAATAAAAAATATATATTTAGGGCATTTCTCAGAGTGTAAACGGACATCTCATTCATCTGGTCACGTTTTTTTGGAAATGGCTGAATGATTTGAGGTTGGCTTTGGTTGTCTTATAGAGAAATGGGTGCTGTATCTGACGACCGAAAATTATACCAAAAGATGTAGCCACTTCCAAAAAAACGTGACCAGATGAATGAGATGTCCATTTAGGCTCTGAGAAATACCCATTAAATATTTTAACCTACATAATGTCCCACTGCTGGGCACAGGCCTCTTCTCATATATGAGAGGGATTGGGCTATAGTCCCCAGTCCCCACTAATATACGTACCTTTCTTAATATACCTAATAGGTAGAAAAAAAAGTACCTACTAGTCGGACTCACGCACAAAAGATTTCGCAGCATAAAATAAATAAATACAATAAAATCATTATGCCAATTACAAGTAAGTCAGAGTTTCCAATGTAGGCATAATAACTCAAACAAAATTATAATTAAATCAACCTGTCTCATAAACTATAAGAGATTCTTTGATTGTGTCGAATATTGTGTTTAACATATCGATTATTGGAATGTTTACGATATAAAAAACATCTATACAGCTATATATTTTTCCACTTTGCGTGTTTAACCTTGATTATACCAAACATGTTTATTAAAGCGTCAAAGCAAACAGCATAATTTATGGGAATCTTCACCTGTTATCATACAAGCCTAACCAATAGTTATATGTAGGTACTTAAGCATATAAGCCGTTCGTCAGTAAAAAACAAATGATAACAAATATGGCGGACTTGGCCGTGTGGTGACGGCAGTAAGAATACATTTGCCACCACCACAACTCTTCCCGCGGGTGTCTTAAGAGTACTAAGAGATTGAAGTCAGCCTCCGTAGCCTAGTTGGTAGTGACTCTACCTACGAAGCTGGAGGTTCCGGGTTCCCGGCGAGGGCTTTATTTGTGTATTTATTTATCACAAATATTTATTCCTTGGTCATGGCTGTCTATGTATTTAGGTATCTATACCTATATTGTATATATCGTCGCCTGGTATCACAAGCCTTAAATGAGCTTACCGTGGGGCTAGGTCGATTTGTGTGAGATGTCCCAAGATATTAATTAAAAAAGTGCCTGATTACGAAATAATGCAAGTTTTTACGTTTGTTTACATTTTTGTTTTCTATCGACTATTGACTCACGCTAGTATATCTATATTATACCAATAGTAGTTATATTACGTATCGATCCAAGGCCACTGCAGCGCCATTTGGCACCCGTGGCGAACTTGAGAATCAGAGCATGATATAACAATGAAGTTGGCATGTGTCCCCGTTTTACCCTTTATACAGTTTATACCATGCTTGGCCTATTATAATGAGGATTTTTGATACTTTTTCGGCCACTATGTGTAGGTGAGATGGCAGCACTGTGCGGAAGGTCTAACGAACTGTCAAAATAAATACGCGCATTTAATCTTCAATATAATTTGTAGGTTTATTTATTTTTAAAACCATTGCTTTAGGAATATTATTTAGAATTATAACTAACGTGAGACTCAAACATATTTAACTATTTATCAAACGGGTTACTCACGTAATTTTTCTGAGTACACGTCAGACTTTGGTCGCGGGTACTCCATGATGAGGATCCTCTAAATCAAAACATGTCGAGCAATTATCAACTTAAATTACGTGAGTAACCCGTTTGATAAATTTTTAAATATTGTTTACTAAAATAAATAAAAAAATTGTTTCAAGTCAATTCCCATGCAATGAACAAAGTTCTAGTAATTATTTTTAGTACCAGTGACTTTGCGCGCCTGTTTTAGAGCTCAATCTTCAGTTTGACGAGCGCTTATTAGTCGTAATCCATTACAAATACCAATAAACTTCCAAATAAAATAGAATCTTGATATTTTATGTACAGTACCTATAAATAGTATGAATCTGACAGTTGATTGGACCTGACGTCTACCCTAGCGCCGTTTGGTGGCAGAAAAAATATCGAAAACCCTCATTGGCAAAATAATGATAGCGAGAAATCCAAGGCCCTCTACGAAGCGTAGCTGACGTAGCTCGTAGCAGCGCTACGCTTGTAGCACTATCCGAGTAAGGTCAATACTTTACCGTCTTATTCAAAAACGTGTTCTAACGTGACAAGCCGCTAAGTATTGTTCCTTGTTAAGTATTGTTTTTGTGACGGCAGTAAGAATACATGTGTCACCACCCCGACTCCTCCTGCGGGTGTCGTAAGAGTCGACTAAGGGATTGAAGTGTCACTGACCATTCTACAAGATTGATGTTGGGCAGCAGTGTCATCATAGTGGATACATTACTGCGATCGCCAATCTGCTTGCCTAGCGTGGCGATTATGGGCATTTACCTCCTAATGCATCTATACGTGCGTAGTTAATAGGAGACGCCTACGTCCAGCAGTGGACTAACATAGGCTGATGATGATGAATGTTGTACCTAGGAGAAGTTTCATAAGTTGCGAAACTGCTATAGAGAATGTTCTCGGCAATTTAAATTTTACAAACAATCTAATCATGCCATAACCGTTGTATATACATGCCTTTTAAGGTATAGTTTATGCTTTGTTTACTCAATTGTGAAATAAAAAATTCTTCATAACATTTTTTTATAAGTTCTCATGGAAACATTCTCAATGAGAACTTACTCTTAAATTCTCATGAAAATTCTCGGAAATTTCCGATTATCTTCCCGCAATTTTGAGAATGTCCTGCAACTTGTACATTGCTATAATGTATATCAGGGGCCCGTTTCTGGAAAGCTTGTAACTTGTAATACAAGTGGAAGTCTCTTTTTAACACTATTAATTAGATAAGGACTTCCGCTTGTATTACAAGTTACAAGCTTTCGAGAAATAGACCCCAGACATGAAATCCTACGGCAAGTCAGTGATATCTATTTACCTACATATGTTTTCTCAAACATGTAATGAAATATTATCTTTACGTTCCTTAAAATAGACTCGGAAGTATCGCTTTTAGGCGCACTGGGATGGAAATGGAATTTCATGACACTTTTCGGGCTCAGGCCTGCAGAGTAACTTTTTTTTCAATTTCGACATTGTCATTTTTTTTTTGGTATTTCTTTGTATGTTTGAGCAAAGCTGATTCCCGGCCTCGTTACATACGGCCTCGCTCGCACGCTCGCTCGGCCGTATGTACCAACTTGGCCGGATATCCTCATTTTCCCGGCCTCTGATGTAATGTACTATTGTATTCTACTGCGAAATGGTATAATATTTCGTCGCTTTTTTTGACCGACTAAGTAGATCAAATCAAATCAAATAATTTATTGCACTCAATATTACATATTACATTTTACATGTATATGGACCCTGCAAGGGCACAGCAATCTAATATAATTATAGGTAATTAATAGACATTGTTTGACAATGCAAAAATTAAATTAATAATGTAAATGGCTAATTAAGTCTACAGTTAAGTATCACCAAAAAACTCTTGCAGTGTGTAGAAAGATTTATCCCAGTATACCAATTTAAATCAATATTGGAATAAGTGTATGGAAGAAATGTTATGGCTGAACAGATGCTTCGGAGCCAATTGGTAGTTGAAAACAAATCAATGCACAGATAAGGTTTAATTGCTGATAAGGCGCACGTGTTAATCGACTGAAAAAAAGGCACGTGCATACTTACCTAATAGGTTTAGGTAGGTATTTTAACTACACATCATCAGCCTATGTTAGTCCACTGCTGGACGTAGGCTTCTCCTATTGACTATTCGTATAGACGCATCAGGAGGTAAATGCCCATAATCGCCACGCTGGGCAAGCGGATTGGCGATCGCAGTAACGTGTCCACTATGATGACGCTGCTGTCCATCATCAGTATTTTATCAAAGAACGGTCAGTGACACTTCAATCCCTTAGTCGACTCTTACGACACCCGCAGGAGGAGTTGGGGTGGTGACAAATGTATTCTTTCCGCCTATGGCGTCGGGCTTCTAACACTCTCGTTAGTAATTCCGTACTTACCTCCCTTGATGCACAATGTACTATTTTCTGTCCGTTCTTGCCATGGTTACGGTGTCCTGATTCACGCTGGTTAATTGTCACATTCAAAATTATGCTACTTAAACTATGAAAAAGGCTTTACCTCCTAATCTAATGCGACCTTATGCTTAGATAATAGGAGGACGTAGGTCCAGCAGTGGACTGGGGAAAGGCTGATGATGTGAGTCCCACGCCCACGTTATTTACATTATAATACCTGAGTGCGTGATTACACTCACAGATATAACAATAAAAATAAATATCTTGGGACATCTTACACAAATCGACCTAGTCCCACGGTAAGCTCAATTAAGGCTTGTGATGTGAGTACCAGGCGACGATATATATAATAGATAGATACATATAGATATGTACTTAAATACATACACATCAGCCACGACCAAGGAACAAATATTTGTGATAAATAAAAACACAAATAATGCCCTCGCTGGGATTTGAACCCAGATCCTCCAGCTCCGTAGGCAGGGTCACTACCAACTAGTTATTAGGCTACGGAGGCTGACTCTTAAACTATAGAAAGCGATCTACTATAAAGAAAATGAAATAACGATATACGAAGCATAGGTACGTATAAACATACGTAGTGTCTTAAATATGTATACACGTTTTTTATACTTATCTCCAGAGCATAGAATATGAAATTGTATATATATTAATGGCTGTGTACACACAGCCTTTTTATTACAATTGTCAAGTTATGTAAGTAGCCTTGGAGTACTGATAACGGCTTGTTGTTTCAGCTATAGCCAAGTTTTAACCATTTGCATTTGATTTACGAAGTTACGCATAGATGGCGCCTCTTTCAAAACGGTTTTTCTATAACGCACCTACAATAACGGGCGTACTGATAAAAACCGGAAATTTCAATAAAGAAAATCGTGGCGATGTATTAAATATCTATAATTTTTGGCTTTACAAATTAACTAAAACGTCTGAAATTGGCTAACTTTGATCTTTTTTTGTTGCTAGTGCAATTTCAGTATTTCCTATACAAGTTCTCCGACCCCTTCTGAATATTTTTTTTCAAGCTCTTTTTACCGGACTGCACTATTTCACGTTTTGAAGAAGTGATTAATATTTCTGGTGAATCTTCACGTTTTTTAATAGGTACCTTGCCTTGGGCGCAATAATACTTATTTTAATTTTGTATATGACATCTAATATTAATTCATCTCATATATACACCGTGTTTTATTGATGTCCGTTAAATTGGATAGGTTACTTGGAACATTAATAGAAGTTGCCTGGTATATCGGCTTTTGTTAATTTAGTAAAAAAAATTTTTCCTTTTCATACCTACATACTTAATAATTGTAATGGCAAGTGTGAGAGAACCTTAAGAATAAGATCTCAGATGACTGATGGCACACGTCAAAATTAGTAACATTAGGATGTAATAAAATAAAGGTTGCATTCATACACTTGTTCAATCATTAAACTTATTTCTTTAATAACTCAATAACAGTAAGAGTTAAGACACTAGTTTCTTAGAGAAATTGATTATTTTTGACCTAAATAAGCTTCCCTTTAATTTAACGGAAATCAATAAAAACACGGTGTATAATATATCTCGAGGTCAGACCCCCACCAGGTGGACTGATGACCTGGTGAAAGTCGCAGGAGTCCTCTGGATGCGGGTGGTGCAGGACCGGTCATTGTGACAATCTTTGGAGGCCTATGTTCAGAAGTGGACGTCTTAAGGCTGATATGATGATGACGTATAATGGGTTGTATAAGAACTTACATCAGCAATATCAGCATTCTGGTTGTATAACCCTTGCTAAGCATTTTTCAATTGTAATGCCAATCAATGCATATTTGGACTCGGGAGTAGGTATTGTTTGAGACGTTTAAGTTAGGCATTTGAAACTTGATTACATTACATTTTAATTTTGTATATAAATTTAACTACATCCCGACGTTTCGAACACTTACTCTCATATACTAGAGTATGTGACCATTATATAACATGGACGTCTAACGCCAGTACAAAAATGGCCCCAAAAATCAATTGTTCAAATGTGCCAAGATGGGCAGGACATAGCGCTTTTCTTAACACCGCGCATATTTCGGCGCAACATCTTTGACAAATGTTTATAGAATATAGCCAAAAGTTTGATGGATCAATTACAACTATTTTTAAATGGCGGTTTAAGTTTTTATAGGTTGATATCGAAATTCATTATCGTGATGCATTAAAGAGGGGGTGACATTTGTCAACTAAAATTCAGGACCGTTTTTGGAAGGCAATTTTCTATGGCATGTGGCTTCCATGTTTTATTTGTTCGTAGACTAGAGTCAAATTACTATGTTCCTGTATCTTGACGAAACCTGTGTTGTGGATTTTTCAGGTATGTACTATTTTTGAATAACCATGTATGTAAATCTGAAATGCTCTTAATGTAAATAAAAAACTAAGACTGTTAAAAAAAAAAAAAAAAAAAAAATTACTATGGAGTTTTGACATTACTATCCGAGTAAGCGTTATTCTGTGGCCGTGTGGTGACGGCAGTAAGAATACATTTGTCACCACCTCAACTCCTCCTACGGGTGTCGTAAGAGTCGACTAAGGGATTGAAGTGTCACTGACCATTATTTGATAAAAGATGGATGATGGGCAGCAGCGTCATCATAGTGGACACATTACTGCGATCTCCAACCCGCCTGCCCGGCGTGGCGATTATGGGTATTTATTAATAGGAGAGGCCTACGTCCAGCAGTGGACTATCATAGGCTTATGAAACGAAGCGTTATTCATCGAATTAAGTTAGGTGAACTCGAGCCTTAATATATGAAGTAGTTTTAAAATAACAAACACCTGGATATTTCGTAACATTTATAAATAAAATGAACGTGCTCATGAAAAAATCATAAAAAATAACGAGCAGCGGCGATAATTAAAAGTTATGTCGCCGCCATTTTGGATTTCCTTCATCAACGGTTGACACACGGATAGATTATATGTACTTACTTTTTAGGGTTCCGTAGTAAACGTGGAACCCTTCGCCATGTCCGTTTGTCTGTATTTCTGTCTTTCCGCAGTATAGCTCAGTGACTGTTGGTACCTACTAGAAATTTGCAATTTCGAATTGATATACATACATATTACCTAACCACTTCACAAGTAGGGGAGGTACCATAAAAAAAATGTGCATTTTATTCTACCACTTTGTCGGCGTGACGTACCAAGTTGCAATTTTCTAGTAATACTGAGATTACTGACATGGCGAAACCATAAGGGTTCCAAGTTTACTAGGTATGGAACCCCAAAAACCCTGTGTATAATAAATAATAATTTAAAAGAAAAGTAGGTATTTCGATCATAATCGGCCCAGCCGTTTTTGACTAACTATGAAACCCAACACTGAGCATGACCAGATATGCTCTTGGCCGGTTTATGTTGTTATTATCTAACATCAAACTTCCAAACAAGGACCAGATAATTTTATTTTATCTATGCCCATATTGCCCATGTGTCTACTCTACGTGTTTAGTAATGCACAGAGATCCGAGACCAAGCTCGTTTTTAACCGACTTAAAAAAAGGAGGAGGTTTTTTTGTATGTATGTTTTACCATATCTCCGAGACTCGTGAACCGCTTTTCATTTTTTTATCGAGCGGGTATAACCCCGAGATGGTCCTGTTGGTACCAAGCCGGGGTCTGATATGACGGGATCTTTGAGATCAGGGTGCTCAGCCAAGTTGCTAATCGCTAACGCTTAATCGTCAATCGTAAATGAAAGGCAGCTAACTGTTTTTGTCGCACTATTATTAACGAGTGACAGAGAGGGAAAACTACGATACGTTAAGGTGGCGACTGACTAGTAGCATTTCGGTGTAATGTAACGTGATACAACACGAGCATTACAACAGTCAGTGCAGCGAGCCGAGCCGCTCGCCGCGAGCACCGCGTGCTCCACTCGGCTGTCGGTTTTTACGCGAATCCCTTTGAGTGTTACATTACAAGTCAGTACAGGTTCGCTAGTTGCAGCGAGAGCATTTCTACCGTCATTTTGTTTGTGAACTAGATTTTAATAAAAAGCTAAATATGAAATGGGATAGAGAGAAAGTTTTATCATTTATTGACAAATACAGAGAAAAGGAAATACTGTGAGATCCCACGAATAAAGACCATTTCAATAAATTAAAAAAAAAACGATGCGTGGGAAGAATTATCTGACGAAATGCAAATTACAGTTGATGAGCCAAGAAAAAAATGACTAGTTTACTTGCCTAACTAAGAAGAGAGAAAGCAAAAATAAAATTCCTTCTTTTGTACAAATTTGTCAAAATTCGTTTGTCAGCCTCCGTAGCCTAGTTGGTAGCGACCCTGCTTACGAAGCTGGAGGTTCCGGGTTCGAATCCCGGCGAGGGCATTATTTGTGTATTTATTTATCACAAATATTTGTTCCTTGGTCATGGATGTCTATGTATTTAAGTATATATATGTATCTATCTATTATATATATTGTCGCCTAGTACCCACATCACAAGCCTTAATTGAGCTTACCGTGGGACTAGGTTGATTTGTGTAAGATGTCCCAAGATATTTATTTATTTAATTAGATATTCAATATCGTTTCATCTTATTCTTCTTGTTTTTCATATAATAATAACTTAGTAAAATAAGTGAAGCACATGCAACCTCCATATCTGCCATTTTTAAACAAAATGGACGGAGCACAAATGAACAGAGCGCTCACGATGAGCGTTCGCCGCATAGCTGTAATGCAACTGTAATGTAACATGCTCACTTTGAACGATACATTACAAGCAAACGTTACAAGTCAGTCGCCACCTTTACAAAGCGTGAGCGATTGGCAACTTGGCTAAGCATCCTGATATGATGGGATCTTTGAGATTAGTTGAAGTCGGCATTTTTTTTTTCATTTGGTGATTATTATCAAATTCGACTATACCATTAGTCGGTAGAAAACAAAAAAAGTAAACAAATAATTATGATGATGATATGACTTTCATAGCGTTTGATGTCTATACAGGTCTTCTGTATAAAGGTGCGTTCAAACCAAAAGAGCATTCGCTATCCCCCGTTCTACGAAATCAACCAATCACGTTTTGTGTAACGATCGAATTTCGTAGAGTTAGAATAGCGAATGCTCTTTTGATTTGAATACACCTTGACACATATCGTCAAACACGTTCGCACGTGAATACTAATAAATATCAATAATTATAACTAAAAATGTACTAATGTCAAGGTTTAAGGTTTTAAGTTGGTCATAAAACGGAGATTGTGTTTTAAAGTGCTTGATTATGAGATAGTGCAAGTTTTTAGGTCTGTTTACTTATTTTTGTTTTCTACTTATGAACAGTATACCTACATGTTATAGGTAGTCGCTCGCGAGATTTTTACGAAGAAGAGAATCTCAGTAAAAATACTAATAATCGTCAGAATTCCGTTTTTAGTATGTCAAAGCATCACAAAATGCGATTTGGTCGCCGCCGGTGTCAATGGGAAGCACTAAAAGCTTTTCCTTACCATGAGCTAAAGCCGTACCATGACTTTGCAAGTGTTGGTAACGTGGTTTTACTCGATACGTAAAGCAGGCTCTCGCTCGCTTCAGGGTAAAAATTGTAATACGCGCCCAGCTATGTTATCACCGCCGGGCGAATATCGTGTCTCTTTTTTTTATATCGGACTCATCGGAGTGTGTATCTTTTGTTCGCGTTTATAGCCAATAGTTCATAGCTTAGTAGCTCGCGGTGAGACCAGTTAAAACTATTGATATTTAACGTATTGCGAAAACACAAATCAAATTATTTACTAACTAAATATTTTGATTTGTACTTTTTATTTTTCCCCAGGAGTCACACTACTTAATGCTACATAAATTATAAATATTAGATGTCATATACTTACCAAAGAAAAACGACCAAGATCACCTAACGTCCGAGGCGAAAGCTGAGTACGTGGGTTCGATCCCCACCTCTTGGTATATGACATCTAATATTTATAATTTATTGATATTTATTAGTATTAACGGAGGCAGAGTAGAAGGGAAGTTACATGAAACAAAAAAAGAGAAAGTAGACGTTCTATCGTACAAGGAAGTCAAGGAGGCGGCTTTGGGCAGAGTTAGATGGAGCCAGCTACATTCATCAGTTACGGCGACAAGAGTTTGACTCCTAAAATGATGATGATGTATTGACGTAAAAATATATCCGCGAACGTGTTTCACGATATGTGTCAAAGACGTCAACTGCTATAGAAAGTCAGCCATATTTGTTTATGAAATAAAACTATGAAAACGGATAAACTCGCGTATATTAACTATTTTTAACTTCATTCCGACGTTTCGAACACTTTACAGCAGCGGTCGGCAACCGGCGGCCCGCGGGCCGCATGCGGCCCGCGAAGGGGTCGGTTGCGGCCCGCTGTCCTCCTTGACTATTTTGTATATCGCATATGTTAAAATGTTTTCTAGGTTTTCCCCCTGCGCCCCTTTCACACCGCCGCGTTATATAATATAATCCACAATTCTACGGACTAAATTTACATAATTACCATGACTGACAATTGAAATGATACCAGGAACAGCAAAATAAAAATAGTAAATGGACAAATTATAAGATACGGAATTTAATAACAGTAACAGTTTAAGGTGTATTGTTTCACTGCTCCTTGTAGCCATGTATTTGGATAATTATATAAGTAATAAAGATATTTTTCATAACAGCACATATAGATATAAGTTCAAATAATAATTAATTGAAAATCTCAATGCAATTTACCTTTCGCCTGCAAAGGTAAATTTTTATATTATTTAAAAAAATAAACATGCATTTATTGACGTATTGCCGTGAAAGTAAATTCGTCTACCTTACCTACCTTATCTTTGAACGTTAATTTTTACCGGGTTTCAGAGGCGAAGTAAAGAACTTCTTGAAAAACCAACAATGTCCGGTGTCACGTTCGGCCTCGCGGGCTGCCGCGCCTTTGTCGGACGCTCTGGGCTTTCAGCCTCACGCGCAGCTCGGCCTGCGGCCTTCGCATGGGTTCGAAGCGAACCGTCGGGCCTCCGGCCCTCCAGTTCGCTTGTTAAGACAGTTAGGTAGGACAGTTGTACCGCGTGGGCTCGATCGTGACGCTCCAGTCCTTCGGCACTCTGGCTGTTATTTAGCTACTGGGCTAGTTGAACGCTTGGTAACTATATTTTCTCGGAGCTCGGCCTTCGGCCTCGCTCTAAATTACTTAGAGGTGTCGCGCTTGGGGTGAAGCACCGGGCCTTCAGCCCTCCAGAAGGTCGGGCTTCGGCCTCCCATCCTGTAGCTCGCTCGATTTACATCGGTTCTGGAAATGTTCTGTCCCTTGCGCAGCGTGGCCTTCAACCGCGCCCAAAATTACCGGGGTTCGGGACCCCGAAGTGAAGTTCCGGGCCTTTGGCCCTCCGCGGGGTCGGTCTACGGCTTCCCGACCGAATTTAATCGGGATTTAGGCTTTTTGTTCTGAGGCGCAGTCATCTGGAATTTTTTCCAAATTTTTTCAGAGTATCACTCCTGGCCTGGCCCACGTAGTGCCAGTATGCGAAATTTCAGCGCGATTGGACCATTATTTTGAAAATTCATATAAATGTCTTTTTGTCAAATAAATCCAAAAAATTTTTTTTGGAATCTGGAGAGGCCAAAAGGCACGCACACGGATTTCCAGTTTCCAGCCCGATCCGATAAAATAAAAATGAAAAATCGTCGATAAGATATTATTTGCATAATAGTATATTGCTATATTCGACTCTTCCTTATTTCGTCCTTATTGACAACCGATAAGGCGAGTTTTGTTTTCGAACAAAACCTACAAATTAAAAAGTGCGGCCCGCGTCAATTTCGTTAACTACTATGTGGCCCTTGGATGCTAAAAGGTTGCCGACCCCTGCTTTACAGGGTTCGTGGTCTGCGGATGACTGACGATGGAGGAAATTTGATAGATCCACCTCCATCAAAATAAGAAAGATATGTACAAAACTCCCCCCAAAAAAATATACTAATCCACAGACAATAAATTTTAAGGGTGGATGTACATACTAAATTTGAAAATTAAGCTAGTTATTCAATACAAGTATTTTCAGAATGAAGACAAGAGACAAAAATAAATAATAATCTACGCCGGTTCTATCCTTACGCCTCTGACTGAGAAGCGAGTTTATCCGTTTTCATAGTTTTATTTCATGTGTGATCCTCGCGGTAACCGAAGAAAATATCATATTTGTTTACTTTTTTTTAATTCTACTGTTGATTTAGTTATTAGTGACTTAAGAAACACCGTGTATGTATTTTCGTAGGTAGCGTTACCGAAAAGTTACTAATTTGCAAGCTTATCAGTTCAACGACCGATAACGTTTTGGTCTTTCCTACAGTCGACCTAATTACTATGGAATAAGACGCGAAAATGTAATTGCATCGACTGTACATACTGTTCAGGTATTCAAAATTTTATACTAGTCGTTTTACTGGATTTCAAATACCATGGTCCGATGCCACTTGAAAGTTTTAAGTGGCATCGGGCCATGGTATTTGAAATGGAGTATACCTACTTAACGAATTTACGTAACTTGAAAAATGATGAGATCCATAGTCCGTGGGCGATTAGAAAAGGAAGAAAATATAAACAAACCTCAAAACTTGCATTATTCCGTATCTATAATCAATAATTACAATATTTTCTGATGTCAAAATTCATGTTTAAAATAAAACCTTGAATGAAAGGTGTGTTGTGTGTGGTGTAGTGTGTTTCATGATTACGTGTCAAAAACAACAAATAATATTGAAAGTCAGCCATAAATGTTTAGATTGTTTTACTCGTGCACGGAATAGATGAAGTAGCAAGTTACAGTCAGCGATTCAATTTTATGTGTGTGTGTATGTATGTGTGTGTGTGTGTGTGTGAAGGGAGACGCGTCCCAGTTAGCGTTATCAACCTGTCGTGTCAACAGTCTTATCAGCGCGTCTGTTTTGGTGCCGCTATCTCCGAAACTGGATACGTGTTCCGAATGTTTTCACTGAAAACGTGTGAATTGGTACTGTACTGAAATATTGTAATACTGAAATCAATTGTGTACCTATCTGAAGGGTCCACGGAAAGAATATGTCTAGTCAATTCAAATTACAGAAGGAAAAACCACCTTACTTTTAACAGAATAAGGTGTGAATTTGCCCTGATTTTTAAAGCACTGGACATGTTTTTTCCGTGGACCCTTCATCTATTCTATAAATGGACAAGCACGTAACTAATAATAAATAAATAAATAAATAATAAATATATTGGGACATCTTACACAAATCGACCTAGTCCCACAGTAAGCTCAATTAAGGCTCGTGATGTGGATAGCAAGCGACCGTACATATTATTATAACAGATAGATACACATAGATACTTAAATACATAGACAGCCGTAACCAAGGAACAAATATTTATTTTGTGATAAATAAATACACAAACAGGATCGAACCCGAAATCTCCAGCTTCGTTAGGGAATACTTTAAACTAAAACAATTTCGAACATGATCGGCCCAGCCGTTTTCGAATAACTACGGAATGTAACACTGAGCATGGCTCGACATGCTCTTGGCCGGTTTTTCACCGTTTGTTCGGCCAGTCGGCTGATTATCAAAACTCTCAAACTTGCTCTCAGGACCGCGATTACGCGGTGTTATCCTTATCAGTTGTTATCTCGATCTGTATCCGTATCATGAGTTGGAAAGTAAAGGATACGAGGTTTTACTCGATACGTAATTAATGCATTCTATCACGCTCGCACTAACATATTGGAGCGAGTGCGATGGCCTGCTTTACGTATCGAGTAAAACCACAGAATTAAATTTGGATAGAAGAAACAAGTTCATTCATTTGTATGGCGGTCGAGCGTGTCTGATTTTGTACTGAAGTTGTTACTTGCCTATGATTTTAAATATGTCTCAGGCCCTTGAGTATTCATATTTTATTTGTGTTGTTGCAATTAATGTTACTTAAGGAGGCATTATTAATATTTTTGTTCACTTCAACTTACAAAATTTGACGCCCGAAAGCTGCAAGCTGCGATTAATGACGGACAACTCAGTAGATTTTACTGAGTTCATTTGACACGCTAAGTAGATACGTTTGCTTTATCTATGGTATATATGACATCTGTGAGTAAAACCTAACGTTACAGGATGCTTAGCCAAGTTGCCAATCGCTAACGCTTAGTAGCGTATCGTAATTTTCCCTCTCTGTCACTCTTTCATATTAGTGCACCAAAGACAGTTAGTTGACCTTTCGTTTACGATTGACGATGAAGCGTTAGCGATTGGCAACTTGTCTAAGCACCTCGATATTTACAAAGCCATTGTACGGCTAGTTATCTGTATCACTTATCAGTATTAGATGATCGCTCACTCCTTAATCTTCGTTCTAGTTAGTTTAACCGGTTTACTATTTTAAGTGTTCATCACGTCACTATAAGACAATGTTTCTTTATGTGACAAAGATAGACAACTGAGCTCTCAGTCCACCTGATGGAAAGCAGGAACTGAGGCCCATGGGCATAGTGACCAAAAATCGCCTATGCGCTGTCTACCCTGAGGACTTAGATTGATTGCCTCTTTGCCAGTAATTACACCGGCTATCTTACCCCCAAACCGGAACACAGTACCAACTATTTAGCGGTAGGATAACGGGTAAGACGGTGGTAGCAATCCGGGCGGACCCTGCACGAGGTCCTACCACCAGCAAAATTATAAATGATGAGGAGTAACCTCCTTAGGTATTCGTAAACGTCTCCGATAAGAATAGTTCGTCCTTTCAGTCTTATCAATATATCTATGAGACCGAAAGGAACAAATGATACTTATCGGCTTGCTAATTTAATGTGCGAAGATCTATACTGTTCGTCAGAAGAAAACAACAAAAATGTAAACAAATGTGGCTAACTATTCATAGCATTTGACGTCTTTGACAAGTTTGACAACATGAAACACGTTCGCAGATATATTTTTACGTTAATATTAGTAAATGTCAATAATTTCAATGGCTAAAAAAGTATGTGAACCACAGATCAACAACGTTCTCTATGATGTGAACTCAAGGGTTATGTTTTTTAGTTGGTGATAAAATCAAGATTGTGTTCTAAAACTAGGTACGTGATTATGAAATAATTCAAGTTTTTAGAATTATAAATATTAGATGTCATATATCAAAGAAAAACGACCAAGATCACCTAACGTCCGAGGTGGGGATCGAACCCACGTGCTCAGCTTTCGCGGCTGATGCCTGCACTCCTCGGCCACTCGGTCTTAGCAACCACCGGTCAATTTTCTCGGCTATATGCAATCCCTTACAAGGTCCGAAGGTGGGGTTCGATCCCCTCCTCGGACGTTAGGTGATCTTGGTCGGTTTTCTTTGATATATGACATCTAATATTTATAATTCTAAAAACTTGAATTATTATTACATATAATATTTATAATTGAAATAGTATTTAGTAGTGTGACTACTGGGGAAAATAAAAAGTACAAATCAAAATATTTAGTTAATAAATAATTTGATTTGTATTTTCACAATACGTTCAAGTTTTTAGGTTTGTTTACATATTTTTTTGTTTTCTACCGACGAATGGTGTACCTAGGTAGAAACACGGATGCTTTATCTGGATTATTGATAACATACGATCTGTCAAACACCTGTCACCAGATAAGATAGGCCGGAAGATTTCCTGTCAACACACTTTGGTAACATAGAAAATTTAATTTTATACTAGGTACCTCTTACTGTATGTAGTACAATCGACAACACAGCTGTGGACACAGACAAAGTGCCAGAAATATGTATACACACCTTTATGTCCAGGCAATAAAGTTCTGTTTACATATTTTTGGCACTTTGCCTGTGTTCACAGGTGTGTTGTCGATTGTACCTAACTAGGTAGGATTAGCTCATGATTGCGACAGTATGTCGACGCGAGAAAAAAACCCAGTCTTTTACTATAGTATATTGGAAACATGCTGGTAACAGATTTTTAAAATATTTACTACAAGAGTAGACTACTTAATCAATCAATCTTGTGAATTCGTTTATAATCTGTTTGAAATCAGCATCTATCATACAAACTATGTGGGTAATGCCGTAACATAAAACTGTGACAATTGATTCTTTTTAATAAAGCCCTTAAAAATATATCAATTCTTTTGCTTTGACCCTAACATACGCCTTACTGGCTAACTCACGGTACAGCTACTGTGTTGTTTTCAACTGGTAATTTTTATGGAAACAGTGTATAGATAGCTGCGATCGTATATAACATGGACGTCTAACGCCAGCTCAAAAATGCTCCCAAAACAATTGTTCAATTGTGCCAAGATGGGCAGGCTATAGCGCTTTTCTTAACACCGCGCATATTTCGGCGCAACATGTTTGACAAATGTTTATAATAGCCCACAGATAAAATATAGGGAAGATTCCGTGTATTAAGACATACATGAACAAACTATTGTCATCCTTCACCATCTCAAGACGTATTCCATAAGGAAAAAGAGACAAATAAAGTAGCTCTACTTGGTCGTGAACTCCATCAACGACTCCATTTTCTTGAACAATGCTACCAACCTGACTAGATAAAATGTCATTACTATTAGTGATGTCCAGTCTTCATCGTATACTTTTATCGGCAATAATAATATTTTTACCAAATTAGGTAGCGCATACAGTAGGAATAAACCTTATTTCCTACTCAGAATCACGATCTTCTTCGATCGTGATTTCAAAATCTACATTTTAGGAAAAAAATAAAATCACAAAGTTATCGAAATATTTTCTTTAATTAAAATGTCATAATGAGGGTTTCCTAAAACGTATGCCACTAGTTGGCGCCACTTAGCCGTAAGGTCCCGCTAAGAAACACAATTATCTAGCCCCAAAGAAAGACTAACTAAATGGTTTTTTTTTAATAAAGTTTAAATTTTTTTATGTATTTTTTTAACTCATACAAAATATTTAAACCAGAAACTATAAACATAGAATTTAGACAAGTTTCTGGACCTGCTCACGCCCTGGTGATTTCAGAAAACTCTCATTATAACATGTTTTATGGAACTTATCATTCCTTAAAGCATACCTAACAATTTTGGTATGATGGCTTCTTTATAATTAAATTAATCAGTCTACACAAGTATCACATGAGCGTCATTATTAAACTAAACTTAATTTTTTTTTTTTTTAATACCACGTCGGTGGCAAACAAGCATACGGCCCGCCTGATGGAAAGCAGTCACCGTAGCCTATGGCTACGGTGACTGCTTTGCTTTTGCTTTGCTTTGCGGTGCTGCTTTCGTAATTTACTTGCTGGTTGACATGACATTGGATGATTACCAAATATGGTGGGTAGTACGTCAGAATGTAATCACTTATGCGCGTACCCTTGCCTGAAACAACAGCTTAAAATTGTGCGGAGCATATTTTTGAATACTCTTTAGGGCACCAGTCGTCTGCCTTTTTGATATTTTTGACCCATAATAGCCTTTGTTCAGTGTCCAGTGGAAACCTGTTGGACATTAAAAACATCGATTCATTTTTGAGTTGATTATCAATACATTTATCGATATCACGATCGGTCTCTTAAGTACCACACTATGCGATACAAATGTTTGAATCCCACTATTTATAATTACATTACGAATGTAAATACGAATGGTTTAATCACAAAACTACACATATGTATCCGACAACAAATATTGAATAAGATTTTCAGTTACTTTTACCTTAATAAGGTTCGAAATCTTAAAATTCAAGTCAAAACTAAATTGCCGGTGAAACGTAATGTCTTTATTTTGTTCATTCAGGTAACCCTGGCGGTTTTTACACCCTGGAACCACACAAGTCATCACTTTTATCACATTCCGTGCACTTATCGAACAGAAATATACATGAAAAGCTTTATTTTAAACACTTTTACTATTTGCGGTTTAGGTGCACTAGTATACACAAACAAAGATCGTTGACAGGCATTGCCGGCGTCACCCACAGATAAAATAGACTCGGTCTATCAATTTAATATGTCTATGTAATAGCCAATCAAAACTTCGATCGACCAATCACAACTATTTTTAAATGGCGGTTTAAGTTTTTGTAGTTTCGTATTGAAATTCATTACCGTGATGCATTGAAGAGGGAATGACACTTTGTCAACTAAAATTCAGGAGCGTATTTGAAAGGCAATTTAGTATGGCGTGCGTCTATGTGTTATTTGTTCGTAAATAGACAGCTACAAAACGGCAAATGGCGCCGATCGCCCAAATGAGGCAATCTTATTATAGCTTTACGGCTCTTGCAACACCTTAACAATATGGCCTCTTTATTCATACATGAAATCAGTTTTGTGCGCTAGGAAAGAAGTTATAAATCTGTATGGATTTTACCCTAAAGTATCGAAAAAAGAAAAAAGTTTATTGATGCAAAATAGATGGGCATTTCTCCGAGCGTTTCAACCGCCGCCGCCGTGACTTCGGTGGCAACATTATTACCCGATTTCCGTGGGTATCTCATACATTTTTTGGATATCTTGGTAGTTGTCAACTACATCTGCCAATATATCCAAAATTTCTTGCATTTCTCATGGGATTCGTGTGATAAGGCTGCCATCGAAGTCACGGTGGTTGAAACGCTCGGAGAGATGCCCAGATAGGTACATTACATAATACATATTGACAGCGGTTCCCGATCTAGGCCGAGCTACGAACAAATAAAACATGGAAGCCGCACGCCATACTACATTGCCTTTCAAAAACGGTCCTGAATTTTAGTTGACAAATGTCAAAGAGATGTCTCTTCAATGCATCACGGTAATGAATTTCAATTTCAACCTATAAAAACTTAAACCGCCATTTAAGAATAGTTGTGATTGGTCCGTCAAAGTTTTGATTGGCTATATTCTCTAAAATTTTTTGTCAAAGATGTTGTGCCGAAATATGCGCGGTGTTAAGTAAAGTGGTATGTCCTGCCCATCTTGGCACAATTGAACAATTGTGTTTGGGGGCATTTTTGAGCTGGCGTTAGACGTCCATATTATATATGGTCGCAGAGGCCGAGCCTGTAAATTCTGTAAATAATTTCGTAACACCTTAGAGAGAAAGAAGAAAGCTTAGTTTCATGAGGTAAACGCTAGAATCTCAGATACAACGACTATTTATAGCACCAAAGGAAACGGGTGTAAAGGGGCAAAATATCCATTAAAGAATCGTGTCCGTTAACAATACTTCCTCCCTGCAAAGTCACAGACTCAGACGAAAACATCTGTTAACACGTTGGACGCCACGCGGCTCACCGGTGAGCCTTCACGATATTTCCGTTGAGGCCATGGTGAAATTGAGTAATGGGCTATTTTCTCAAAAATCAGATTTTGGTCATTTTGGATGCAGAATATTATATTTAGCAAAATAGATTAGGAGATACTAGCTTAAACGTCATAAAAACTCGAGTTTCATTAAAAGGCTCACCGGTGAGCCGCGTGGCCTGAACGGAAGGAATTGTGAAGTTTCTTCCGCGGGGGCCGCGGGGTCACGCCGCGGCTCACCCGCCCGCACACCCCGCATTTGCCTGCGCATTCGCAAGTCTCGCAACTATCAGTATGGCTGGTATCCGGGCATTTTCACATCTAGGGACACCCAATTAGCTTAACTCTCACAAAAAAGTTATCGTCGATGTCAGTTTTGTAACGACAATTAAGCTTTTTTCACTTCTAGGCTAGGGTTGTCACTAGGTCTACATGCAACACTCACAACATCCAATGGCTTTAAAATGGATGTTTCACCACGCTTACATTTGTAAATCACGAGATTCCACGCGGAAGAGATTCCTTGCCCCTCATTTTGATTAATATTCCGATGTTTCTTAATTTCAATAGCTTCACATACTTTTCGGCTGTGATGTTTACGCTCGGTTGAGAGGACTTTCGGGTTATGGAGCTCAAGTGGATAGGTCCAGACTCCAACAAATGCTCGGCCACAGCAGACTTATTCGTTTGACGCTTTTTAACAGCCGTGATATGTTCCTTGACCCTTTCCGCTATGGTGCGTTTAGTTTACCCAATATAGGAACTACCACAGCTACAATCGATCTTATAAACGCCCGGTGTGTGATAAGGTAAAACATCCTTAGGCGACCTTTGATACCCTGCCACCTTTGATAACGGCATATAAACGGTTGGTATGGAATACTTATTCGAAAGCGTACCTATTTTGTCCGTTACACCCCTGTCATAAGGCAAAAATGCTGGTCGCCTCACAACATCTGAATGTTTCTTCCTCGATATTCGTCTGGGTTGCAGTCTGTTCATTATGTAGCCATTTCTCTTCAGAACCTCCTGAACGTGCGATAACTCAATTTCCAGAAATTCAGGGTCACAAAGGTCATGTGCTCTGTTCTTTAGAGAATTAACCACAGACTGAAGCTGCCGGTGAGACAGAGCGTTCAAATACCTGCCTGTGTGTGTGGGCTTCCTATAGACAGTGTGCGCCAAAGAACCATCATCTCGACCTATCACCTTCACGTCCAGAAAAGGCAAACTACGCTCCGATTCCAATTCATATGTGAATTTGACTTTAGTATGAATGGAATTGAGATACTGGAGTAATTGCTCAACTTCATGCTTGCCACCTCTCATAACGCAGAAGACATCATCAACATACCGCTTCCATAATTTCACTTCCATGGTTGCAGATCTATGCTGGCCTCAAAATGCTCCATCCAGTTATTTGCTAACCGGTGCCACAGGGCTACCCATAGCAACTCCGTCGACGTCGATCTGGAGATAATGCCCCCCTCGATCTAAAAAGTAGCTTCCTTCTAAACAATTCCGGAGCCAAACCATGACAGAATTCACTATCTATTATGATTGTGTACTTTTGTTACTTTTGATAAGAATTATAATTATAATAAATACCTTTAAGTTTACTATGCCAATTGTGATAAATTGTTTTACGAAAAGCTCAAGAATACAAGCTTTTTTAAACTTTAGTGCCATCTTGATAGCGAGTAAGTCGGCGACGTTACCTATTTTGAAACTTAACTAAAAGTTGTATTATATGCTTAAAATTAGGTAAATAAATAAATCTAAACATTAAAAACTAATTTAGTTTATTTTTTTACCAAACTCGATATTTAAAATCTTTATTTGCAAGTCTTCAACTATATTTTACCTATGACGAGTTAGCCAACCCTAACTAAGTTCACAAAATGACAAAAAAATCATAAGTCCTTTACAGTACAAAAAAACCAAGGCAATTTGTATCTTCTCTAGGGCCACACGGCTCACCCTGCATACGTTTTTGGATGGAATAAGTGAACGGTGGCCTGTAAAACAGGTTTGAAATGAAGGCTCGCGATGGCTCACCGGTGACCCCCGTGGCCCCAATGGTTCAACATGGTTAGGCTCACCGGTGACCCCTGTGGCTCCAATGGAAAGACTACATTTTTGGCGTGGCGTTCAACGTGTTAATGACTCTATTTGTTGCCTGTTAGTTCCTAAATGATTCGGTAGAGGTCACTACAACGTGCCCACGAGGAAAGGGAAAAATTCTAACAGCATATTCCTGAGACTAAAAGAAGCAATAAATGTTAAATGAGTTTTGGTCAAATCTGCAAAAAAAGAGATTTTTTTTTAGTATTTTTTGTTGTTTTGAATGCCTTTATACACAAAAAGGATTTTATTAATCAAACTATCGCAAAAAATGCACTTTAAAGTTTTTTTTACATTATTAAAAAGATATTTTTGTTTATTTGATGTCTGTCAATTAAGTGTGACAAGACTAAGACAACATGGTGACAAAATCGTTTCCTAAAATGCGTTTATATAGCGTAACGGTCTAAACCGGTTTTAAGAAAAAAACAAATTTCCTCTTAAAAGAGACTGAATCCAAAAAACCACATAGGACATTACACACATTAACTTCAAATTTGGTCAGAAATCCGCTGTTGAATTTTTTCCCTTTCCTCATGGGCACATCGTATAGTAAACTAAAAGCGGATTTAGACTAAACGAGTGAATGCTCATCCTATCCCTCACTACGAAATCAACGAATCACGTTTTGTGTAACGAACGAATTTCGTAGAGTGGGGCATAGAATGAGCATCCGGTCGATTGGTCTAAATCCACCTTAAGATGTAGTCAGGGCTTCCAATTCCAATATTCGGTCAATTTAGTATTCGAATGTTACGGCATGAGGTATTCGAATATTTTTTTATTACCCATAAATAGTACTTATATATACCGCGGTATCCAGTAGGACAGCAACAATTATGTAGGTAGTAAGTTTTAATTAGCAATGTACAAGTTGAAGAACATTCTTTAAATTGAATGAATATGTACTCGAAAGTTTCCGAGAAATTTCATGGGAATTTAATAGTAAGTTCCCACTGAGAATGTTTCCATGAAAACTTATAAAAATGTGTTGATCTGTAATTTGATTTTTGTATAAGAACATACAGTTAGTCATACAGGGTGGAAAGATAAGTCGGGCCAGCCGAAAACTATCTTAAATCCTTAAGTTGGCTCATTTTGCTTAATGTATTACTTTATTTTCAAAAAGAAACCTCGGCATTACAGAATTAGATTTGGATAGAAGAAACAAGTTCATTCATTTTTATGGCGGCCGAGCGTGTCAGATTTTGTACTGAAGTTGTTACTTGCCTATGATTTTAAAGATGTGATTTTATTTAAGGAGGCATCATTAATGTTTTTGTTCACGTCAACTTACAAAATTTGACGCCCAAAAGCTGTAGGCTGCGATTAAAGACGGACAACTCAGTGGATTTCACTGAGTTCATTTGACACGCTGAGTAGATAGGTACGTTTGCTTGATCTATGGTAGGTATATATGACATCTGTGCTCGGCATTTCAATCCCCAGCCTATGTATCACACCATGAACCCCGGTTTCTAATTTACCTGTATTCTAGTTAATCTTGTTTATTAAACACTAACTAGAAAGGGCCCGGTGGGTGTCGTCGAAGTAATTGTATGCATACGTGATGCCAGCGAGCGTGGGGTCCGAACAGAAAGACGTGTTATGCTATAAATGCATGTTTTCTACGTCAACAGATTGTTTAAAATACGTATTTACGTATATTTTAACATGAACACGTTAATTGGACCCATTACTGATAATGCTGCCATAGATAGATAATAAATAAAATACCTATATTAGGAGATATTAGACAGCGGGTAAATGCTGCCAGCATCCTCGGCGTCATGCCCTCATGCCAAAATACCATTTTTAGTACAGATGGTGCCTTTTTTAGGCTCTAATGCGAGAAGTGGCTCATTTTACGTGAGGTTCAAAACTTTGGAGGGCCATCTGTACCTACTAAAAAAACGTCGTACGAGACACGTGCAAAAACTAAATTCGTAACTCGTGTCGATTTAAAACACTCTCTATCGGTCGTGTTTTAAAAACATCGCCACTCGTTTCGAATTTCATGTTTTTCGCACTTGTGTCGTAATGTACTATTTTATTTCGTTTTAATCTAGTGTTTTTATGTTTACAACAAGTAAAAAACTGAATAAATTAAGAAGGGTTTATCGTATATCGTGATATGCGTCACTGT
>JALPQI010012165.1:0-35320 GCA_025490895.1 Thaumatotibia leucotreta
TTACAAACAAAGACAGAAAAAATGCTTAAAATATTGTAATAAAGCAGCAATTGTTAAGGTAATTGTTCTAATATTACAATATCTAGCATAACCATTCACAAAACTAAAGATTATAATTAACTTACTTACCAAACATAACCTAGGCTACAGTACTTTTAGCATACCAAATTTGTTAAAACTTGTAAATTTACGAGGCGCTTGAAAATTGAGATGTAAAATACCACATATAATGACAGAAAAGTAACAGCCGCATTAGAAGTTTGGTTGAATTCACTAAAACGCGTCGTGAAACTTTGTGTACTCAACTGGTAATGATTTCACAATCCATCAAGTCGCCATTACAAACAATCTTCATTGCACACAACACAAACCGATTGAAATCGTATTAAATATTTTGACATTTAAAACTACACAAACGATTATAGCTATAAAAGATTCCATATTGCGACGCACAGCGATTATTTTCACTATAGCAGTGTTCTTGTAACAGTTTAAGTGATACAAGATGACATTTTACGCGGTTATTAGAACTACAAGCGAAAATACTGCTACTCTAGCCCTTTATTATCACTCCCGGCAACAATTATCCCTATTGTAGCACTATTGTATCACTAGTTTATCACTATTGCGCATAAAATGAACCACTATAGAACTTCGAGCTCTAACAGCGGTGCCTATTTGCGCCTATAAGAGAGTTATAGCGTGCTATATCGCTAAATTTTAGGCCACACTATCGCTATCAGTGTTTAATCGAAAGAATATACAGCTTTTGTAGAACTAGTTTTATCGCTAAAATGTTAGTTGGGCAATTATTAAAATTTCTGAAATTATAATAATTTTAATTATAATCATTAATTATCTATACCTACATATTTTAATCACTTATTCAAATTACACTGATCAAACGAGTAAAGGCTAACATTCTATTTAATATAAGATTTGCCTGTCAAACGTTCACGTCGAATTGAAAAATCCATTAATAACTCTGATCTTAATCCACTTGAATATTAATTTTACTTAAAATAAAGACTTTGCAAAATGTAAGGTATTACATATTTTGTGTCATAAATTAATGACATTAGATTTTTTCGTTTTTAAAGTGGGATATATGTTTGTATGTATCCTAAGGAGAGTACTATTTTTACTGAGAGTACGAGTAATAGAACAAAATCGCAATTTCACATTTGTTACTTTTTCTGTCAACCATAGCCATTGCCACGGAAAGTGCACGTTGATAACGATGACTAGAGATTACATTTAAAATTAGGTTGGCAGCCATGTATTTCATTAAGTCTTGTACGCTCAACTCCGAATTTGGTAGGTACTTATGTCACATTATAAAATTATATAGTTAGTTTTTATTTTAGACTTAATATAATTGTACTACCTACTTAAATCATATAGTTTTTGTAATGTGTTTATAATTAATGGTCTTTCGAAATTTCTTATTTTATTATAAGCCCTCAATTTTTAATTTTACTCGACGACTATTCATACGTCTAAATTAAATTCGACTCAGCTCGAGTCAAGAAGGAAATAATTAATAAGATACAAACATAATTTCCGCTCTAATCTTAAAATCTTAAGCACAGCGTGCTTTCATTTGAACATATGTTGAAGATGTTATTATAATTTGTTAATAAAATACAGAAGTGCCTAGTGCAAAACCTTTTGGGCTCCATTAATCTAAAGTTTCTACACCAAACGGTACAAAATACTACCTATTCCTTGCCGATACCCTTATAGCGCTGCGATGCCTGTGATTGGTGGATATCAATTATCTCCACATACATATTTAATATGTTAAAAATGCCTCACATAAGTTCTCTTTAAAAAAAATCTGTGCGCTCTTTCTTTAAAAAAGTTTAGTCTCTGATTGTTTGTTTCGTCCTCTTCTATATGTGTTTATGTATAATATATCTACATAAAATAAAATATACATAAAATAGTGTTTATTTATATATGGAATATATATCTTAATTCATGCATAAGTGCTTCTTTTTAGTAAGTATTGTATTATCTTAGTTGCACCGCCCACAATCTCTCTGCTTTGCCTAAAGGTTGACTGGTAGAGAATGCCTTATTGCACTTAGTCCGCCTTTTGTCCGTCAAGTTTTATTTTGTGCAATAAAGGTTAAAGAAATAATACATATATTTATTTTATTTTATTTTAAACTGTAATCCTTATTACTTTTGACATTGCTTTATAAGGTTAATTTATATAATTTTACAGTTCAGACGATCCGCTCCGCTTTAGGTGAATAATTATAATGTATTTGCCGCTATATTTCTTACTTGTATTTTGTCATTTTATGTAATTTGTATTGACGAGCACAATGTGGATTCTTATGGATTGACTGCAATGTAATTTATATAGTAATCAAATGTTGTACAAACAAATAAATCTAATCTAATCTAATCTAATCATACATGTATATTTGTATATATAAATTGAAATGATAATATTATACTAGTAGTTCAACACAACAAGTGTACATTTCTCCTGCTCTTGTGTAACATGGGAACACTCGGTCGAGGAACACTGTTGAAAGGTGAGATTATATAAATTGTTGGTAAAGGTAACGAACTCGAGCTTCTTAAACTTGTTGGGCTTTTTAAGTAATCCTAAGTAATACTACCTTTTCAAGTAATACTAACGAAATTAACTTTAGGAAGAATAAAATTATCGTGATCGGAAAGAGAAGTCTGTGTTGACGATACGTTTTTGGTTTGGAGGGGAGATATTTTTTATTTTAATATTCAATTTGTTTACATCGGCATTACAGTGAAGCAATACACTGAAAAACCAGATTAATTAAATAAATAATAACAATACTTAAAGTAACTAAAACACATTGGATTGGACGTGTGGTGACGGCAGTAAGAATACATTTGTCACCACCCCAACTCCTCCTGCGGGTGTCGACACTAAGGGATTGAAGTGTCACTGACCACGATTTGATAAATATTGATGATGGGTAGCAGCATCATCATAGTCGACACATAACTGCGATCGCCAATCCGCTTGCCCAGCGTAGCGATTATGGGCATTTACCTCCTAATGCGTTTACACGCATAGTTAATAGGAGAGGCCTACGTCCAGCAGTGGACTATCATAGGCTGATGATGATGATGATGATGATTGGATTGCACAACAACACACACAAATTATACCTATGAATTACACAGTATTACATGTGCATTAGGCCGTGGGTTTTCTGGCCGGCCACCGGCGACCGTCGCGTGTCCGCCGTCGACGACGTTCGAATGTTTTGTTCGCGAATGATTGAGGGTGGTTTCTCTGACACGTCGTCGGTACGCTGCCGGCAACGTTTCAGAGAAACCACCCTCAAACATTCGAACGTCGTCGGCGGCGGACACGCGTCGTTCGCCGGTCGCCGGCCAGAAAACCCACGGCCTTACTCATTCAGCCCGGGCGCAGCACCCGAACGGTTATGTGGGACTCCCGTTTAGCTAATTAAGCCTTTTTTCGCAGGGGAGAACGCTTTTACTCATCCACTTCCGGACTTAGGTTGGCCCATATAGAGATGGTATGTGGGACTCACCCACAGAGGAGAATACTCGTACCCCCTAAAAAGGAAAATCCCTGCAGCGTCAATCGCTTTGATGTTGGTGGGGGTGTCATGGTATCGCGTTAGCATTCTGCCATAACACCCCCCATGGCTAAAAAAGCCTACGGTATAGCCATTTACCTACTGTCAAGTGCCAACTAGGGACTTAAAATCGTAATCCAAATAATATATGATTTACCTACGACATGGCTAGGGTTTGCAATCCGAATAATCCACTATTCGGATTATCCGGATATCCGCCAAAATTTACATCCAAAAATATCCGGATAGTATCACCTCTAAATATCCGAATAACGGATATTTTTAACTAAACACAAATCATGGCACTTTTTTTCGGTAGTAAAATGGTAATTTTGGTACCTCAAATTATTGTGATGTGCAAGCATACACAACTAAAACCCTTAATATTACGTACTATTAAGGTCAGGTAGGCAGGTCCACAGGTGGATCTGCCTACTTAAATTTATTCTAGTATCACAAATATATACTTTCATTCTGAAACGACACGCATATCGAGGTGATAAGAAGGGATTTTACCTGCTTAACCTTAGGAATGTGGGTAGCAGGTTCTGTCGGAAGAGACATGCGGGCAGAAAATCCAAACTTTTAGAGGAGACCTTAGAGCTCATGAAATAGAGACGCGTAAATACACAGGCTACGGCGGTAGATCAGCGAACACTTACAAGGCAGATTCGAAAAGCGATACAATGGGATCAAAAGTTTTCGTGAAGCGTCTTGGGCGGAGCCACATGTCAAAGCTGACTGCCGCCAATGGTCATGTTGTTTCCTCTTATCCAGAGATCATATTAGAGATGGAAGACTTCTATGGCAAGTTGTATGTCTTTGGATCTCAGGTGCCTGAACCCGTTCCCTTTGATCCTGAGCTACTTTAGTCCGACATTATACCGACGAACTTCCCGATGTCAGGATTGACCAAATTGGGTTGGCCCTTAAACGACTTAAATAGTATGTAAAAGCCCCAGGTGAGGAAAGAGCTACAACTGAGCTCTTAAGGGCAGGGGGAACTCCTGTACTCAGGCAGCTGCAGTACATATTTAACTCCGTTTCCCACGAAGGGAGAGCTCAGAGCGTCCGGAGAGCGTGAAGCAGGAGTATGGTAGTTTCATTCTTCAAAAAGGGTGATAAAACCCTTCTTAAGAACTACCGCCCTATGTCACTTCTGAGCCACGTATACAAGTTGTTTTCGAGAGTCGTCACAAATAGGCTGGCGCGACGGATGATGGAAGACTTTCAACCACCGGAGCGAGCCGGGTTTGGGGGAGGATTTGGCACCATAGACCACATACACACTGTAAGGCAGATTGTACAGAAGCCTCAGGAGTATAATCAGCTTCTGTGTCACGCTTTCGTGGACTAACTACGAGGAGACGTTTGACTCCGTCGAGACCTGATCTGTTCTGGACTCCCCTACAGCGGTGACAAGTGGATTTTCGATACATCGGGGTGCTTAGAAGTCTGTATGACGCCCAACTATGTTCGTTCAAGCAAGGAACAGTCAAACAAGACCGATTCCATTGCATCAAGGAGTAAGACGGGGGCATGTTATATCCCCGAAACTGTTTACAAATGCATTGGAACGGCAACTGGAACGGCGTGGTATAAATATAAACGGCAAATACATCTCACTATTCTCACATCACACTTAAGATTTGCCGATGATTTGATATCGTAGTCATAGTAGAATCGCTGCAATAAGTTCAGGAAATGTTACACAGCCTAAATGCAGCCTCCCAACGAATTGGTCTCAGAATGAACATGGACAAGATGAAGCTCATGTTTAATCGCCTCGTCATTCTGGGCCCAGTAATTACAGATGGCGTATATCTTGAAGTCGTTAAGGAATATGTCCACCTCGGGAAAATATTGCAGTTAGATAGATACAACTTTGAAAAGGAAGCCAATAGGAGAATTCAGTTGAGTTAGGCAACGTTGAATTACGTAACGTTAGAAAGTTGCATTAGCTACGTATTTTCGTCGGATATATCACAGAGCCTGAAAACAAAAGTGTTTTATCAGCGCGTGCTCCCTGTAACCTGTAATGACGTACGGACTACGTAGCCGAGACGTGGACACTGACTTTGGGGTTACTTAATCCATACATTCCATACTTAAGTTTAATGAATGATCGGAGTTTCTCTGAAAAGCAGAATTCAGAATGAAGTGATCCGCCAGAGAACCAAAATGACCGACATAGCTCTGAAAGTTAGCACGTTGAAGTGGTAGTGGACTGGCTATATATGTCAACCGGTAATCACTGGAGTAAGCGTGTTCTGGAGTAGAGAACGCATCTAGGCAAACGCAGCTAAGGACATCCTCTAGCCAGATGGCACCGTCTTGCGTAGGTAGGAGGGCCGGCAGCGATTGGATGCATAAATCAACTGACCACGCTCTGTGGCATACATTGGCAAAGGCCTATGTCCAGCAGTGGACTGAGACAGGTGAATGATGATGATGAATCGCTATATAGTTAACTATAACGCTTATTTTGACGAATTACACCCATTAAAAGAATTATATAGTATTATTTTACCACTATCCGAAATTATCCAAAATATCCGGATATTCGGATAATATAATTATTACTATCCATATTATCCGGATATTAAAACCAGGCGGATATTGCAAACCCTAGACATGGCCCTAATTCCATGAAGAATATCGGTTTAAAAATAAGATGCCGAATACGCTCATGCAAGTAGGTAAATAAATAGGTGACTTTTATATGCTTTTTGTTATCATGAAGGTACGATTCCTATTTAACAATTTATACAAACCAATATATATATTGAAGAGCATTTTAGCAGAACATAAATTTCCTGAAATAGCAAAGAAAAGGGCAAAACATATTATTATGCATTATTAAATAATTATTTTACCCCATTTTCTTTGCTGTTTCATTATCATGTAATTTTCTATCGTAAATTTTACTGAAACGTACGAATTTAAAGGTCTATCCGAGTTCCAAAGAATGGATCTTGTCAAAGGACTCTTGGGTAAAAGTAATCAGTATCTTGGTTTCTATAGCTTTTGGTTTCGGTATAAAAGGTATTTTCCGAGAATTGGGAAAGATATTAGAGGATCGACTTATTTGAAATTTTAAGAAAATCAGAACATCCAATTTACTTATTTGTCATTAATTAAACTAAACCAATGTACTCACCCAATACTAAAAGAAGTCTCAGTAACATTTTATGAACCTGTCTGCGAATTACTTTGGTAAAATAAACCTCGCCAATAAGTGTAAGTGTAGGTATTAAAATAGTGCATTATGACACAAGTGCGAAAAACATAAAATTCGTTTTTGCACGTGTCTCGTACGACGTTTTTAGTACAGATGGCCCTCCGAAGTTTTGAACCTGCCTGAAGTAAAATGAAACACTTCTCGCACTAGAGCCTAAAAAAGGCACCATCTGTACTAAAAATATATATTTTCTAACAGCGTGACAAGGATAAAAAAATCTTTTGAATCAGCTTGACAAGGATAAAAAAAAACTTTGGACCACTCTTATATTATTGTATAAGCTATTACTAGTTTTGTTTGACCAGGAATTGGATGAATTGGCGTCATTGTTCGTAATGATTTGCTCATGTTTCTAATAAGCATTATTAACTACTTTTTTAATTGTTTTCACATAATTTACACATGCTTCAAATAATTCCAGTACAAAAATGGTATTTAAAAAGGTTTATCAGTTGTTTCAAAGTTAAGAAATGAATAAAATTAGTCACATCCATATTATAAAAATGAATGATCTCTACTTATATTATAACCTAATAATAAATTATTTTCAACTGCTTCAAAGTTAAAACTCTACGACAGGGTGAGGCACCCTATACCGGTACCTCAGTCACTAGGGTACGGACACATTGTAGTGGGCACTTGCTTATAAATTGGATGGCCCAAGGGCGTCGCACTAAGGAAACCTTTTCAATCAGCTGTAAGTGACTGTAATATAAACCGGCCTTAAAAAGCAAATAAATTGTAACGGATAAAGAAATTCAATTTATTGCGATGTTAGTACGATTTATTGGATTTCGTTACATTTTAGAAGTAGACTTTTATTAAGTTTTTTCGTAAATTTTCGGATTTACTGTAATTCTAATCTTGCAATCAAGTTCTTGTAAGGTAAAAACGTATCGTCTAAGCCCAAATCGAAATGTTTTGTAGTGAAACTTGTTAGACGATAAATCGATAGTCAATTCATTCTGTAATAACGAAGATTTGGAGAATGACATTTGTGAACTTACCTATTTAATTTGTTGTCGACGGCAGATAAGAAATCAATTGTGACACCTGTCTGTTCTCATATTTTCAACGGTTTCAACCTGTAAGTTAATTTGAGGGTTGAAAGTAATGAATTCTTTGATAATTGATTTTTGGGTGTTGAGACGGACTTTGTTACATTGAAGAGAATAAGATATATAAACAAAGGAAGAATGTACCTACTTTAATAAATAATAAGGTTTGATCGAAACTATCATGTGTCATACAAGCTTTCATCCTCGACTGCACTTTTTTTAGTAATTCCATCTAGTACAAAAAAAAGTCTAATAAGCCCAAACTTGAGAGGGTTACATTTTTAGGGTTCCGTAGTAAACACGGAACCCTTATAGTTTCGCCATGTCCGTCTGTCCGTCTGTCCGTAGCATAGCTCCTTGGCCGTTACTGCTAGAAATATGGGCTTATAGTTAGAATACTAAAATAAAACTATTCCGAACATAACCGGCCAGCGGTTTTTTGAATAACTACGTAACCCTGCACTGAGCATGGCCCGACATGCTCTTGGCCGGTTTTTTTCCGATCACTGCATGCTATCATTATACGACATTGTGATCCGACTCACATAGTAAATAGGTATACAAATTTTCAGCTCAATCGGTAAACAACAACTACTTGAGTAAAAAAATGCGTGTTTTAATTTCACTTCCATCGCACGCATTTTTCTTGCAACGGTCACAAAGAAGTGTTGCCAGATTCTCCGCATTTCCGCATTGTGCTCCACATTTTCGTCTATTAATCCGCAATCCGCTTTTTGGTAATGCGGATCCACATTTTTTAAAATGTGCAATTTTATGGGAGAAAATGTAACAGTGTAAAACCCTGGCCAGGTCTGTGAGAACTCCAATGTCTAAAATTTTGTATTAAACATTAATTATAATTAAATTCCGGTTTCTCATTTCAAAATCCGCATTTTTGAAGCGTAGCTTCCGCTTTTTACATTTCAGTGTCTGGCAACACTGTGACACAAAGCGAAACATTAAAATATTATATTTTCAGATTTTCAGTACAATATTAAATACCGATAGGCTAATGTGAAGCCCATTAGTCAACATCATCCCTTTAGGTAAGCACTTAGTAAAACACTTGGATCAGCAATGTTGATCGAGTTACGAGATACCCGGGATAATATGGTTACCCGTCAAACGGGTATTTTGCTGAACATAGTTCAATGCTTGTGTTTATAACTTACGCTGAAACACGAGATAGAGCGGCAAGATTGACTATTAAGTAACTTTCGTGCATTTTAATAGACAAAGTAGGGAGAAACATTCTAAAGGCTGAGCCACACCGACTGAGTGTGCATCACGTGCACGTGTGCGTGGCCTGCGCGTTGCATTATAAGAAATATCATAGTAGATGACACACCTCTTGTACGTCACGCGCACGTGAACGCCACGCAAGCGGTGCGCCATCTAATATGACATTTACATGTGTTACAAGGTGCACGCCACGCACATGTGCACTAGTACAAATTATACACACATGTCCATATTATTGCGATCAATGACGCACATTTTTCCGATCTCTGCTTATATGTAACCAAACTGATATTGCAAGGAAATTTTAAGTTAGCTATTAAAGCGGAAATGTTTTGAAAAGTTATCGATTAGCAATGTAATGCGAACACTTTTTGTCACATGGAAAAATCAGAAAACTATTGTCATTTTTTTGTGAGATCAAACTAGTCATACAAATATGGTAAAATGTTTATACATGCAGATTTCTAGAATTATCTTTCTATGGAAAAAACAACTTGGGAAGTTATTATTACCATAAAAAAAATTAAACTTAAAGATCAAATTTTTACGATTTTTGACCCCTAGGTACCTTAGCCATAGAGCCCACCTAACGAATACCAAAAGTTGCCTATCGGGGGAAATAACTCGTGTATAAGCGAATTTTGGAATAGTTGTAGTGAATGGTATTTTAAACCACATAGGTACTAAAAGTACTTGTGGTTAGGGGTGGAGCTAACGGGGGGAGAGGGATGTAAAGGTCCTTATTTTTAATTTTTCGTAAATAACTCGTAAACCGTGGCTTCTAGCAAAAACGTTCTACTCGTAGTACATAAGTAATCTACCTACATAAATATAAATAAAAAAAAAAAAAAAAAATTTTGGTGGAATTTGACATTAGGTCTCATTGTTTGTTTTGATGTCTAGAATGCATAATTAAAATCTTTTGACGATGATTATGAGAATATTTTAGGTTTAGAAATAATTAGGAATTTTATTTGTACAAATAAGCATACAGGGCGCGCCCGGGCGCGAGTATTCCAAAAGATTTGAAGTAGGTATGCATTCTAGAATCAAAAGAAGTTTTATGACGAGTTACGTCGAAAAACTTATTTCGAAAGAAAGGTTGATTATCTCTGAAACCAAACCGAATCCAGGAAATTTTATGTAACATTAAAGACTCTAAATATGGTCAGGAATTGAGCATTTAAATCTTTTGGAATGCTCGCGAGCATTCTGTATGTGCCATACCTACTTTAACAAATGTGTTTAGGGGAAGGTAGCCCAAAGCGGGCATAGCGCCCAAAGAGGGCACTGGATTTTATGTTGCCATTTCAAAATGGAGCGTGTTTGTAACACGTGACAGTACTCCCCGCCATACTCGCGCATCTCGTGTCATTCGTCCGGCTAATCTATGAGCACGCCGTTACGGTCTCTAACAAAAACATGTTTTTTGCGGTTTTTTGAAAAATATTTCACGGTGTGAGTCATGTGTTTTCTCATTTTCGATGCTTGCAAGGCTGTCATTAATGCCTGTTACTTAATAATTAGTTATCTGGCCGTAATACCCTTGCATTCAACTCCTCGTGTCTCAACATTTGGAGGGTAGATTTTGCTTTCATTTTGTAACTGTCGAAAAAGGCAAAGCGGGCAGGGTAATGTGGGCACTGTCCGCTTTGCCCGGTGTGTTTTTTACAATGTAAATTTAGTTGAAAACTAGTATATTTATAAAACTAAGCCTCCCAGCATCCCAACGCCCCAGCAGAAACGTTGTTTTGAATGCCACGAACTTTAGAAGACCCACCTGTCGAGGACTGAATTAAATGTAATGACTGCGACTCGTGGGCTCATGTATCTTGGACATGAGATCCAGAAATCAGGTCCGTTTATTATAAATATGTGTCAGGAAATTAAAATATGTTTTAATATTAAAAAAGGTAACTAATCGATGGTTATGCCTGAATAATATTCATCGTCATCATCATATCAGCCGAAAAACGTCCACTACTATACATAGGTCTCCCTCAAATATTGCTACAATGACCTGTTCTGCGCGGCTCGCATCCAGCGGACTCCTGCGAAGTCGACTAGGTCATCAGTCCACCTTGTGGAGGGGCCTAGTCACGCGCCCCTTCCGGTACGTGGCCTCTACTAGAGATCCTGTTCACCCCAACAGCCATCGGTTCTACGTGCAATATACCCTGCCCACTGTCACTTCAGTTTAGCGATTCGGAGAGCTATATTACTTTGGTTCTGCTGCAGATGGCCTCATTTCTAATACGATCACACAGTGAGACTTCTAGAATAGCCCATTTCATTGCCCTTTGGGTGACTTCGCTTTACCCCAGCTCATGCCCGTTTTGCCCTAAGCCGATGCCCACTTTAGGCCACCCCCTAGGGCAAAGCGGGCAATCGTAGAGGTTTTTAAAATTGCGTATAATTCTTTTGTTTACCATTTTTAGATAAATTAAGCCATCCTCCATCGAAAACTATTAAATAATGTACCTTTTGGAAAAAAAAAGAATAAGCTAGCTAGGTTAAATACCACTTTTTTTTTCAACTCTCCCTTAAGGTGCCCTCTTTGAGCCACCTTCCCCTACGAGTATATCTTTAGTGTCCATCTTCTTGCTTTCTTATCTCATGAAACATTGATCCCAGAGGAAACATGCATACGTCTTTTTTGTAGAGAATTTTATGTAGATTACTTATGTACTAGAACGTTTTTTGCTATAAGCCACGGCTTACGAGTTACTTACGAAAAATTAAAAATAAGGACCTTTACACCCCTCTCCCCCCGTTAGCTCCACCCCTAACCACCAGTACTTTTAGTATGTGGTTTAAAACACCATTCCCTACAACTATGCCAAAATTCGCTTATACACGTGTTTTTTTCCTCTGAGTTTCCTTCGTTTGGTGTACTATTAGTGATATTTTGGTGTACGTAAGCCGACCCAGATCGTGATCATTCGTGATACTTTGCTGACCTCCCCAGAAATCGATCACATAATTTTTGAACAAGCCCTTATGCCCCTTATGCAATTTAATCATGAATAGAATTGACATGCATCATTGCGCTAATATCGCCAGAGCGTGCTAAGGGTGACATTTTATTTCTGTTTAACTAGGGAGATAGGTCTATTTTGAACATGCACGTGAACAGCAGGGGGGCCTCTTTCGTTAGTAGTGGGGTAGTATATTATCCATCCAGATCAGGGTGCTTAGCCAAGTTGCCAATCACTGGCGCTTAATCGTCAGTCGTAAGCGAAAGGTAGCTAACCGTCTTTGTCGCACTAACATGAAAGAGTGACAGAGAGGGAAAACTACGATACGCTACTAAGCGTTAGCGATTGGCAACTTGGCTAAGCATCCAGATATGCATTTTAGATTTAGAGCGAAAGAGCATCGAAGGTATGTGCTTGAAAACAATGAATGGAAAGAAATTTTATAATTTTTCACATCAAGTAGCGTTTAAAGTAAGTTAATGTTAATTTATCAATAATTATAATATTTCACTAAACTTTAATCAAAAAATGATTAGAAAATTTACAACAAACGATCCATCGAATCATTAAATGGCAACCCCATGTTGCTGCTCAACTGTTTATTGTGTTGTAAATGTCAATCAAATCGTATACAGGGTGAAAGATAAGTCGTGAACAGTAATACATTTTTCTAACTGTATAAACAATTTGAGTTGAATTGAATGCCCCACAAGTTACTTAGAAATAGTCATATTTTTTGTGGCTTTTTCTAATTTTTAAGGTCTTTTTCAAAAATGATAACGGCTATTTAAAATGTTAATTGTAATAAATATCATTTAATTTTAGACGAATTAACAAAATTGCCGTTATTAATTACTTCAATTTGAAGAGGTAATTTAAATTATTTCATTAACTAGAGACCGGCCCCGGCTGCGCACGGGTACTGTACCTACATAAAAACCTTCCTCTTGAATTACTCTACCTATTAAAAAAAATCTCATCAAAATCCGTTGCGTAGTTTTAAAGATTTAAGCGTACTGTTACGGGTCGGCGAGGGGTGCAATAAAGATCACTCAGTACATAAACACAATTTAATAAGATAAAACAAACTAATACTAATAATTAAACTAAGAGAGGGCGCCAGGAAGGGTTTCTTGTCGGATGGTCGACTCGGTACACTTCCAAACCGCTGCCAAGTGAGTATGATAGCTCAATCGAGTTTGTGTTGTTTTATTTTATAGCCACCAACCAAAAGGGCATGTCCTTAGGCTAAAACAAAATTGGTTTGTGTTACTATTTTGTGGCAATAATATAAGATTAGTTAACGCCCATACAATTTACATTTAAATATTTCCTTATAGCTAAAAACTTACCCCTTGATGACTTGGTTCTGGCTCACACAATTAATTTAAGACAATAGAAAACTTCTCTAGAAGTAATATCCGTAATTTCTAGACACAGTTAATTTCGGTATTTAATTCACAACCAGTTGATGTCTATATAGTTTGCCGCTGCGATTTCAACTGTTCCTACTTTTATTTTTTCTTGTCATGACCGCGATTCTAAATAATTTCAAATCCCCAAACAACCCTTTAAAATTATAAAATCCTCAAATAAATAAGAAAAAGATCTGCCGCACCAGGATTCGATCGCCGTCCCACTGCGTGACAGCCACACAGGTAAGCCACTCGACCATCGAGCACTTACTCGGACGCTGGAAATTAGCGACCAGTAGTAGAATGTAATTTACTCGGCGTTATAATGAGCCTTAACGCACGGACCGAAGGTATCAAATTAAAATCAGACTTTAGGCTTGAATCGCTTAGCATCGGACATAACATGCCCCGTCCCTCATAAAAAAAAATAAAACTCTTTTATTTTTTTTCATAGTAAGGCTTCAAATCTTTAATATGCCACACCCCAATGCTTTTACCCTGGACGTTATTCAACCTAAAAACAATATCAGATAATTTTTCAACTACAATAGCTCTGTCAAATTTAGGAGCCAGCTTAGCCATAAACTTACTACTAGCTTTAGACAAAAATTTTGTTCTTCTCCAGACTATATCTCCAAGCTGAAACGTTGCAGGTCTTGATTTTTTGTTGTAACGCGGAGCACTCCTAATGTGCGAGTTCAATATTTTTTCTTGGACTTCTTTAAAAATCGTAAGTCTTTCTTTCAAACTGTCAATATAAGGACCCGTATTTAATATCTCATTATCTGTCGGAATAACTACTGGTAGAGGTAACGGTAACGGAGTCAAATTGGACACCGTAGTTTCCCTACCGTAAAATAAGTATGATGGAGTACGCCCAGTAGTCTCGTGAACGGATGTCCTGATTGCGTGGCCTAACTCATCGATGTTGCTGTCCCATTCATTGTGTTTCTTTGTCGTTAAATACGAAGAAATCATAGTCCCTACCACGCGGTTTACCCTCTCGGTTGGGTTGCTCTGGGGATGATAATGCGGAGTATACCTAATTTCTATGCAGTACTTAGTAGCCAAATCCCTAAACAAATGCGACTCAAACTGTTTCCCATTATCACAAACAATTACCTTTGGTGCCCCGAAAAGTAAGAACTGCTTTTCCAATGTTTCACACATTTTGTCAGCCTTACCCGTCCGGAGAGGAAATAAGAGCGTGAACTTACTAAATAAACAAGTTATAACTAGCAACATCGTGTTACACTTTTTACTTTTGGGGAAAGGACCCATAAAATCCATTGCCACCATTTGCCAAGGGTATGTAACTTCTCTGTGTTGACCCATCTGACCCAATGGTAGCTCCTGTGAAACTTTGTGACTGGCACAGCATTCACACGCCTTGACGTATTGTTTCACATCCTTTAACATATTATGCCAAAAAAATTTTTGCTTTATCCTAAAGTATGTCTTTCTTATGCCTAAATGACCAGAAGTGGGGATGTCATGGCATTCTTGAAGAACCTTTTTGCGTAAAGGCTCAGGCACAAATAGTTTCCATACATCCTCCTTGTTAGGGAACTCCTTCATTTGGACTTTCTTGAAGAGTAGTCCGTTGCTAACAGTCCAACCTGAATCAGTTTCCTCGGACAAAACCCTTGACACCTTATTTCTGTACCAATCGTCCTTGTGAGAATCTAATATTTCTATAATACCAATCTCACCATCTTGTTTAGGTATACTGCGTGACAAGGCGTCAGGTACTGTATGGCATCTACCGGGTCTGTGTATTATGTTAAAATCGAATTGTTGCAACTTCATGGCCCAACGTGCTAGCCTACCATGTGGATCCTTCATTTTATGAAGCCATAGTAACGCGCTGTGATCCGTAATTACCGTAAAGCTAGTACCGTCTATGTAGGGTCTAAACTTTTCAATCGCAAACACAACACTAAGGAGTTCTCTTTCTGAAGCCGAATATTTGACCTCTCTGTCGTTTAGCTTCCTACTCAGATAAGCGACCGGCTGGTCGATATCCTCTACTTTCTGACAGAGGACCGCTCCTATCCCAGTATTTGACGCGTCACACTGAATCACAAACGGCTTCGAGTAGTCAGGGCATGTCATTACCGGTGTAGTCGTTAACAGTGTCTTTAAATTCAACCACGCCGCTTCCGCTTCTTCCGTCCAAATAAACTTCTTATTCTTCCCCTTCGTTATATTATGTAGTGGTGCTGCTACTATTGCAAAATCCCTAACAAAGCGTCTGTACCAGCTAGCGAGCCCAATGAATCGTTTCAACTCAGTGAACGATTTGGGTCTAGCGAAATTTAATATTGCCTCCACTTTTTCAGGATCCGTTCTCAGTCCATCCTTATCTATTATATACCCCAGGTACCTTAAACTAGGTCTGGCGAATTTGCACTTATCCACATTAATGGTAAGATTTGCCCTCTTTAAAATTTCCATAACATTTCTTAAAAGTCTTACATGATCCTCAAAACTAGCCGAACATATTACTATATCATCCAAATACGCCCAAACCTTGTCATCCTCAGCCTGGAATAATATGTCCATCAGTCTTTGTTGTGTTTGAGAGGCGTTTACTAATCCGAACGGCATTACCTTAAAATGAAACAACCCTCTACCGGGAACTGCAAATGCCGTTTTCTCCTTGCTGCTTTCATCTAATTCTATTTGCCAAAAAGCCGATTTCAGATCTATAGTACTGAGGAATTTAGCGTTACGTAGACTATCTAGAATGTTGGCTACTCTAGGCAAAGGGTAAGTATCACGTTTTGTAATTTTATTAAGTTGTCTGCTGTCCAAGCACAACCTATTATCCCCGTTAGGTTTCTTAACAATTAACACCGGAGAACACCACGAACTGTAGGATGGCTCCACCACGTCCTTGGCTAGCATATTATCTAACTCCTTTTCAATGTCCTTCTTGATTGCGGGAGAGAAATTATATTGTTTCTGATGTACAGGTTTGCTATCACCAGTGTCAATACTATGTTTCAGAATTTTCGTTCTTCCTAACCCGTTGCCAACTGTCGTTTTCATCTCGTTTATGACCTCCTCCAACTGGTCTAGCTGTGATGATGTGAGGCTTTCCTTATCAATTATTGCCGGAATGTTAACAGTATCTAGTGCCCCTACCTCCACCAGAATATTAGACCTCTTAGATTTTAGTTGCAACTCAATCCCAAACACATCAAAGAAATCTTGGCCTAGAACTAGTTTTTGACGTAACGTTGGCATGACCATAACTGGAAACACCTTAAATTGCTCATCAAACTCGATAGGGACATCAAAAATCTCAGTGATCGGGTGAGGTGCCCCGTCAGCTGTAGCCAACTCCATAGTGTCTTTTCTGATAGACCTTAAGCCAAGTCTCCTCAGTGTTTCAGCAAATATCGGATTCACTACCGTACGGTTTGCTCCTGAATCCAACAAACCCAGACACGAATAACCCAAAATATCTAAACGTACATAAGACCTATTGTCATTAACCTTTTTTACTAAAAGTGAACACAAATCGCTATCCTGATGTTCAAAAAAAACCCGAATGGTATCTAACCACTCCTGCCATTCCCTGCCTCCGCGTTCACGGGAGAAATTCCATTGGCAGGTCTTAAATTTCCCCCTTGTTCTTTTCCCGCACATACACAGTCATTTGTCGTTGCGCCGAACCTTCCACATCTATAACAAAAGAGGCGCTGCTTTGGTACAGTACATTGCCTGAACACATGACCGCTTTCACGACAGTTCCAGCACCGTTTCATCGGCTGCCCCTGTCCGCTAACCAGTGCTGACCTTACTGCTGCAACTTCTGTTACTTCTTTTGTAACACCTACCGCTATATCATCGTTTCTTCTATATGCTAGGTCGGGTTCTAATAGATTCACAGACACCTTGGGTTGCTCGAAACTTTCACAATTTATCTTTGTTCTCTCAACTATTCTTAAAACGTTAATCATGTCCGGAACTGAACTGAAAGTATCCCTACAAATGGCCCGCTGGTAATACGGTGACAAATTCTTTTGAATGATTAAAATTTTTTCACTTTCCGACAATTTACTAGGTAGCCTGTTAAACATATTCTGCATAGCCGAAATATATATCAGCACGGCTTCAGCGCTCCCTTGAGTTCTTGCTCTTATCTCCGCCATAAGCTCCTCCTGATAATACGGTCTCTGGAAAGCACGCTTCAACAAGATGACCAACTCATCCCAACTGTCGGCATACTCTCTATTGGCCCTGAACCAAACCAAAGCGTCTCCTTCAAATAAATCAATTGCGTAACGCCATAAGTCCTCACTCGTAGCATTTCTAGCATCTTTTAACTCCGTTACTCGCTCCAAGAATGCGTTCACACTCATTTTATTTCCTCCCGTAAACTTAAGGCCCCACTGATGAACAGGAATTAACTTACGCTTCGGAGCATCTTCGTCAATAGTTGAATACCGTACTAATCTGGATCTACTACCCCCCTCCTGATACCAGTTAGTACCTGAGAACGCTACGCTTCTATCAACCCTATCCATATTATCTTGGTGTTCGTGTTCCACGTCAGGTTTAGGAACCGCGCTTGAGCCTCCGGAAGTAACTGGATCCCCCTCCAATTTCTGAATGATTTGATTACCGAGGTCACCTAATGTTCGCTGTAAAATTTCTTTGTCGTCTGCCGTCAGATTCTCATCCTCAACGATACCGTCCTCACCTTCCAACTTATCCAAAAGAACCTGACTTTGCTGCATAAGCACCTTTCTACGAATTTCATCAGCCTCTGTATCGTTTTTTAACAAAGCTAATCTATTTTGTACATGATACAGTCTGGAGACCAACCGTCTAAATAATACCCTGTCTGGTTTACCCGTAAGCTCAGATATGTAATTCGACAGAACCTGTAGCTTTGCTGAGCAAATTTCAAGCTCAAAATTACCTGGTTTTATTTTTGGGTCCCTAAGCTCCAAACTAGACTGCATCAACTCCTTTAACAACTTCTTCATTACTGGTACAGTTGTTGCCTTTAGAACAATTCCGCGGCACGCGAGCTCATACTCAAGCTCATCCTTTAATAAGAATAGCGGGTCCATGACAAGAGAAAACAAAATACCAACGGAAATGCTATATGTAATCAACTTTGTGAAAGTCACAAAAAAATATCAATTAATACTTATACTAAAATGCTTGTTGAGCGGAAAACAATTTTCATTAGATATTTTAAAAGCCAAATTTCAATAATAACAATAATAAAATAACTACAATTTGAAATAAACAATAATCTAATCAAATAAACATTTAAATAAGTCCCCCACTTTTACATTACTTTCCTAATATACAAAGGGTTTAGCAGCCTTACCGAACAAGAGGTGCCTTTCCCCACGGATGAGGTCAATATTTTAGGTGGTGTACTAGCAGGACCTAAGAATACTCCATGCTTAATATCAGCTCTAGATCTTCTTTTGTTTCAGAGTTATTCAAGATAATGTAAAATATACAGGGTGCCGTTGAAAGTGGCATATTTCGTAAACTGTTCAAGTTAGATCAACCAAACAAAATTGTGTTTGATAACAATAAAATAAACTACAAAATGCATATTTTTAACCTGCATCTTGTCCTTATTTTTCATAATAAAAAAAGGTTTCTTGTTTTTTTTTCCTTATTTTTTTTTATTTCATGCGGAGGTACACCTACAAAAAAAATATGCATACATAGCCACTAATGTCCACTGTATACATAAATAAAAATATTTCCGTAAATCATCGTGCGTCATGCCAAAAAAAATTTTTTTTCAGAAGTAGTCGTTACTGGCATACAAATAAAGTACCAGTGCAGTGTGAACATAAGTTAGTGTGTAGGTATACAATCTCTCGACACTTACCGCACAAAATATCATTGACGTAAATTGACTTATTAGTACATTTGCTTTATAAAAGAGAGATAAACATTTGACACATAGTATTAAATAATAAATAAATAAATATCTTGGGACATCTTACACAAATCGACCTAGTCGCACGGTAAGCTCAATTAAGGCTTGTGATGTGGGTACCAGGCCACGATATATATAATAGATAGATACATACAGATACTTAAATACATAGATAGCCATGACCAAGGAACAAACATTTGTGATAAATAAATACACAAAGAATGCCCTCGCCGGGATTCGAACCCGGAACCCCCAGCTTCGTAGGCAGGGTCACTACCAACTAGGCTACGGAGGCTGACAATTGTTTTCGACATTTGATTTGTTGCATTTTCTGTTGGAAAATGGAAAAAATTAAGTGTAAGTCTTGTGAAAAAACGTTAAAAAATATATGTGGAAAGAAAAAATGCATACAAACTGGACAAGAGGCTGATTTATATAGCAAATGCACTAATAAGTCAATTTATGTCAATGATATTTTGTGCGGTAAGTGTCGAGAGATTGTATACCTACACACTAACTTATGTTCACACTGCACTGGTACTTTATTTGTATGCCAGTAACGACTACTTCTAAAAAAAATTTTTTTTTGGCATGACGCACGATGATTTACGGAAATATTTTTATTTATGTATACAGTGGACATTAGTGGCTATGTATGCATATTTTTTTTGTAGGTGTACCTCCGCGTGAAAAAAAAAAAAATATGGAAAAAAAAACAAGAAACCTTTTTTTATTATGAAAAATAAGGACAAGATGCAGGTTAAAAATATACATTTTGTAGTTTATTTTATTGTTATCAAACACAATTTTGTTTGGTTGATCTAACTTGAACAGTTTACGAAATATGCCACTTTCAACGGCACCCTGTATATTTTACATTATCTTGAATAACTCTGAAACAAAAGAAGATCTAGAGCTGATATTAAGCATGGAGTATTCTTAGGTCCTGCTAGTACACCACCTAAAATATTGACCTCATCCGTGGGGAAAGGCACCTCTTGTTCGGTAAGGCTGCTAAACCCTTTAGGAAGAAGTCGTTTTAACACACACTAATCGGTTTTAATTTTAACTTATAATTATAACTACCTACTTACAAGTTACGACTATAAAATATTTCGTTTCCTTTAATAAAATAACTACTGCCCATTCAATACAACCGTAACAATGTAACCGTTTAAACAGCTAAACTTATTCCTAGATATTTTCACAAACAGTTCACACAACAAAAATAAAATGCACAGATTGCATTTAAAACGCAACGACCTTTGACCCCTAACGACCGCTTGCCAATAATCTGTTTTAACGTTGGGCGCTATTTTGTTACGGGTCGGCGAGGGGTGCAATAAAGATCACTCAGTACATAGACACAATTTAATAAGATAAAACAAACTAATACTAATAATTAAACTAAGAGAGGGCGCCAGGAAGGGTTTCTTGTCGGATGGTCGACTCGGTACACTTCCAAACCGCTGCCAAGTGAGTATGATAGCTCAATCGAGTTTGTGTTGTTTTATTTTATAGCCACCAACCAAAAGGGCATGTCCTTAGGCTAAAACAAAATTGGTTTGCGTTACTATTTTGTGGCAATAATATAAGATTAGTTAACGCCCATACAATTTACATTTAAATATTTCCTTATAGCTAAAAACTTACCCCTTGATGACTTGGTTCTGGCTCACACAATTAATTTAAGACAATAGAAAACTTCTCTAGAAGTAATATCCGTAATTTCTAGACACAGTTAATTTCGGTATTTAATTCACAACCAGTTGATGTCTATATAGTTTGCCGCTGCGATTTCAACTGTTCCTACTTTTATTTTTTCTTGTCATGACCGCGATTCTAAATAATTTCAAATCCCCAAACAACCCTTTAAAATTATAAAATCCTCAAATAAATAAGAAAAAGATCTGCCGCACCAGGATTCGATCGCCGTCCCACTGCGTGACAGCCACACAGGTAAGCCACTCGAACATCGAGCACTTACTCGGACGCTGGAAATTAGCGACCAGTAGTAGAATGTAATTTACTCGGCGTTATAATGAGCCTTAACGCACGGACCGAAGGTATCAAATTAAAATCAGACTTTAGGCTTGAATCGCTTAGCATCGGACATAACAGTACAAAGGGACATAGAAAAAGGGACAGAAAAAGTGACTTTATTTTATACTATGTAGTGATTTATCTTAAAAATCCTTTTGGATATCCTAAAGCCAAATAATACAAAAACATAAACCCAAAAAAAATACATAACATAAATAAATAAACTTGTACATTTTAAGTAACTTGGGGCATTTATTTGTTAGTTATTAATAGAGTTAGAAAAACGTATTACTGTTCACGACTCATGTTTCACCCTGTATTTTTCATTTCGACAAATAAAGTTTCGCTTAGTTACGTCTTTACCAAATGTACCAAAAACAACTCTATAATTATGGTCTATGTTAAAGTCTCACTTTGTTAAACAACATGACACAAGAAATAATGTTAATACAAGATGTTGCGTAAGTCTGTTAATTGCTGGCTGTCATTGTTATTAGGGCAATAAAGGAGAAACAACTTTATGAATGTTTAATGAAATTAAATCTCCCTAAACGTGAACAGAGGCCCTACCGCGAACAACGAACGAAGTGCCTCTCTGTCACACTTACGTACGAATTTACAAGTGCGAGAGAGAAGCAACACTCCAGGGCCGAATTGATTTATTACAAGCTAATTAAATTGTATACACTGAACAATGAGAGGCATAAAAATGTACACACTTTTACACTTTATGTCAATGGCATAAGGTAAAAAACTGTATACATATTTATGCCTGTAACGTATATTGTGGATTGATCATAAAGGGGAAGAATGCTTGTAAATTGAGTGACAGAATGAGTAATTTTGTATTAAAATATGTACCAAAAGTGAGGAATTTTCAGAGCGATAATCGATGATATGCACTAGCCGTCAAAGAATACGGATCATACGGATGATACATCATATTATATCATAGAAAATACTACAAACTTTAAATTTCAAAAGGAGTTTTCAAATTATGTAAAGGACAAATGGAATCCAATTTATATCAAAATGTATTGGATTTTTCCCTGAAAATCTTCCCTATACTTAAACGAAGATACAGGTGGTAATTCCTAAGTAGCTTGTAACTTTGGTGTTACCAAGTTTTCCTTTATGAGTTTCTTTTGTATTCTGTACTATAAACTGAAGTGGCAGTGGGCGGGGCACATTGCGCGTAGAACCGATGGCCGTTGGGGCGGAAAGGTTCTCGAGTGGAGGCCACAAGCGCGGAGAAGGCGCAGCGTGGGTAGGGCCCCCACAAGGTGAACTGATGACCTGGTGAAGGTCGCAGGAGTCCACTGGATGCGGGTGGCACAGGACCGGTCATTGTGGCAATCTTTGGGGCAGGCCTATATTCAGGGTGATATGATGATGATGATTATTAGACCCCGGATTGCTGTGGCGGTAACGTCGGAATAGGTGATTTGAATTTATATATACTAATATAGTTTTTTTAATATTAAGGTTAATAGTTTTCAACAAAAAACTGACCGGTCGAATAATAATTTCGTTCCACTGTTCAGAAAATGGAACATCCATAAATATAAGACTTAACTTTATCAACTATAGAAAACTATATGAAGTTTGACCTTAGATATTATAAACTGTTTACGTTATTTATACCATAAAATAGTAAGTACAATTTCGTATTCATTTAGACAATATCGTCAGTTGTAATATGAATTATTGTAACCACCAAAAGACGATTTTTCAGGAGGGCCCAAAAACGAATTTGACATTTATAAACGTTGTATCTTTTTAGTCAATTATCCTATTGAAATGATGTTTATCTTGTTTGTTTTATTTTTGAGAGGTCTATTTGACAGGCAGTTACTAACTGCGACCACACTTGTAGTTCAGGAAATGGCTGGAACTTACGTTAAATATTTTTTTTAAATATTTAACGTAAGTTCCAGCCATTTCCTAGTTAATACCTTCCTACGTTAATAATTTAATGATAATCATCAAAAGTGGATTTTGTAATTTAGTGTTACTCACAAATTGAAATCGAATTACTTATGAGCCAGACAATACAGATGGCGCTTACAGCATTGACATTTATAAAAATATGGTGCTTACATTAGGAAGGACATATTTTGTACTTACAAATTTATACTTACGTTAAAATATTGTCTATGAATTTTTGAATAAAATGGCAAAGTTCTTGTTAACGTAATCGACATTTTTTTCTGGATATCAATATTTTATATACACCGTTCGATAGAGCAGGAAATTTGCAGTCGAACGGTATACTTAACTCAATGTCGTCATTTTGGTGGTTACATTAATTTATATTACAACCGACGATATGTCATTTCCTATATTATCTTATCTTATAATTTACTAGCGACCCGCCCCGGCTTTGCACGGGTACTATACCTACATAAAAACCTTCCTCTTGAATTACTCTACCTATGTATTTAAAAAAATCTCATCAAAATCCGTTGCGTAGTTTTAAAGATTTAAGCGTACAAAGCCTATGTCCATAGGGACAGAAAAAGTGATTTTATTTTATACTATGTAGTGATAGTGATGTATCATTTTGTTCTACCGTTCCCATTTACTCTCCAAATCACCGCCACCGTCACCGCCACAACAATCCGGGGTCTAATGATTATGTACTATATATTGTCAACTCGTACTCGACTTTAAACATTGCTCCGTCTATTGGATAGGATCCGTGACAGAACGAGGTAGCCGGAACCATGCACGTAGTAATTAATCCAATTTGGCCACCGGCCGCTTTGAGGCTCGCTCCTTTCACGACTACAAAGCTGGGAAGTTTATTGATTTGGATTCCCTATTTTTAACTTTGACGCAAAATTGTACAAGAAATTAATAATCTTTACATTTTATGCGCAGCTAAAATAACCGCTGAGATGTTTAAGGTCATTCAGTTTTTGTTTTGTAATGAACGCTACAAACCATCTACATAGAATAATATAAAAAAAACTAGCCATGCCCATAATATGTTATACGGATTCCATATATAAACTGAAATGCCATGCCATTAAAATTAGCAAGTATCCGTTATTTAGTTAGGACTCATTACCTATGAGATGTGTGGATAATTAAAATAAGCAAGATATATAGTTTTTGGTACAGTTACTCCTATTTAATATATTTTGTACGTATTTTTTGTTTCATGTTTGGCTATTTGTTGCAAAACCTTTGAATATAAACACCTACTTACAGCCTTACACCAGCTTTGTGCCCACGCTGAAGGGCGCACGGACCACTGGGCACGGCTATTTTAGGAGGGCAATGAAATGAATTGCTTACTTTGCTCTTTTCCCACGTTTCATTACAAACTTTCCGTTAGTTTCACCTGTCCGATTTTCCTTGTCTATGTAATTTAACAAATTAACTTTGACCAGTCTGATCGTGTTCAATTTAGATATATTATGGTATGTAAACCCTTTGTAGGACATCTTTTTATATTTTTTGTACAGATTTTTTTTTGTACTATAGGATGGCGATGCGATGATGCTTGAATTCAGGATTTTATGGGTCGTGTCCGTTAAAAGGTTAAGTAGATATGCCCTCACCGGGATTTGTACCCGGAACCTCCAGCTTCGTAAGCAGGGTCACTACCAACTAGGCTACGGAGGCAGAAAAAAACTTTAACTCATCGACAATTCGCATGATTTTCCTACTAATTTTCTTAATTAATCACCAACAAAATGAAATATTACGTATTTTTCACTACACTGCTTGGAAACACGCTGTTTTGTCCATTAATCTGCGTTTACCCTTCTAGAGTGCAAAATATCTATTTTCAGGCTAAAGCAAAACGCCATTCTGCTTGAAAAAATGAACATTTTTGACATTGAATGTCGTACGTTCACACACGTTACTTTCAATCAGTTTTGAAAACATTAATCACATTGTTCAACATACTCGAATTTACAGTTACGTGATTTATAATTTTGATAGTCGTTGATTACTTTTTGATAAATATCTACTAATTTGTTTTGCTCATGTTTCCTCGCTTAAATGTGGTGAAATATATTTATTCTTATCTTTTTGTGTAACGTACAGACTGCGTAGGTAACAAATACAGAGATTTCTTGCGTCTCCCGTCGTTTTCCTAATCGACATGTCCGTCGCAGGCCATTTTCCCGGATTTTACGGAAGCAACTTCATTATTTTTGAATAAGTATATATATCCGCGAGGATTACACATGAAATAAAACTATGAAAACGGATAAACTCGCGTATATTAACTAACTTGAACTTCATTCCGACGTCTCGAACACTTTGCTGTAGGGTTCTGGAGTCATCCGTAGACCACGAACCCTGTGATACACGATACGCGAGTTTATCCGTTTCATAGTTTTATTTTATGGTACTTGATTAGTTTTTTTATGCAGCAGTGACACGATGCAGGGTTGTCCAAAACTAAAACTATAACTGATAAAGAAATTTGTTCTTAGACACAAACTGGGCGATTTTAGTGACAAGCAAAAGTTTACGATTGCCCGATTGGATCACCTTTGCTACGGCATCGGATCTATTTGACCCGATGCAAGTATGTATGCAAGTCCGCAGGTCTCTTGCCAAGATCAACGTACCTGCTCTCCTTGAGCCTACTGGAATTATTAGAGATGATGGTAAGAGACTTGATGGTGTGTATTTGGTTCCTTGGAGCTTGAGACGGATGTTGGTATGGGATGTTAATACTTGTGTAGACACCCTGGCACCGTCCCATCTTCAACGAACTACGTTTAAGCCAGCCGCTGCGGCTGAAAATGCCGAATTTTTAAAACGTAATAAATATAAGGGCCTCGGCAAAGAGTACGATTTTGTACCGTTTGGCGTAGAAACTTTAGGTTCTTGGGGCCCCAGCGCACGCAAATTGTTTGCCGAGATCGCGAAACGTCCGGTTGGTGTAACTAAAGACCGAAGAGCTGGCGACTTCCTCGCACAACGCATCAGTATTGCGATACAGCGAGGAAATGCCGCCAGCATTCTCGGTACAATGCCACAAGGACCAATCTTAAATATAGGTTAGGTTAAGTAGATTAGTTAGATTTAATCTATGTACATAAATTGTAGTTTTGAAAATAAAGAAGTATTAAAAAAAGTACCTATGGTTAATTGGGATGTTAACTAATTGCTTTAGCGAACGTGTTAAAAAATTTTACAATTATATTTCAAAGACAAACGGGTCTTAATCGCGTAAACTTACGTTTAATTATATCCTGACGTTTCGGGCATGACGTTATACCCGTGGTCGCAGGCAGGCTCGTTTGTTTTTGAAATGTGAGTAATAATCGTGAAAGTTTAAATATCAATATAAGTTTAGGTACAATTAGCTTGAGAATCGCCCCTATTAATAAATTATCTAGAATTAGGCAGCTCTGTTTATTATTTTAAATGTTTTGTATATACGTCATCAGAGCTTAATGTTATTATAAAACTATATTTTAATTGAAAACAAAATAAACAAACCGAACCGAACCGAACCGCGGTAACCGAAGAAAATATTAAAATAAACAAAGTTCTAATTTTCACAAAAATGTAACTGAGGAACGAATCCTATATTTCTTATAGTTTATAATTTCTTTTAATCAACCTATGTGGATTGATCAACTCGTATAAGAGTTCCTATAATAGTGGATCGCAATTATAAAGTGAGACGTAATCGAGTTTTCTAATAATAGAACTAAGGAGTTTAAGAATCCTTATTATATAATTGTTAATTCATTACATTTGACTTGTAAATTACTTGAAATAAATACCTAAATAATTAATCGTTTAATGCAACTAGCTCCCAACTAATAGCCTTTTCACACGCCCACATATTTAACACGCTTAATTAATTTTCTCTTTGAACTGCAGGATTCGCAAAATAAACTCCATTATACTGTTTAAACAACGCTCCAAATGAAAACGCTAATTGTAGAAAAGTGGAATAAAGGGTAAAACACTTATTCAATAAAAAAATACCTTATAATGAGTAGAAAGAGTTATTTTTATGATCCCTTCTCGTTGAAAGGGTTCTCTTAGTTCTATTTACTTCGTCCCTGTAAACTCGAGGGCTAAATAGGTATCTAAAGGTAAGCAGATCATAGATAGGCGCCTTTATTCCTAATTCAATTATAATCTAATACTTATCTATTGAGATAGGTATCTGAATAGATAAGTAGATAGGTTCTATGAAGTAACCTAGTCAATAATGTTTAGGAAAACTTAATAATTATATCTCCTCCAACCTAACTTAGGTTATTAGATACCTATATCGAAGCTGCCACAGTGCTCAAAAATACCGAAACATGTACTCTAAAGGTCTCTGCCCACTAGACCGTACCACCATGACCGTAGCATGAACGTATCAGACAAAAAACTATTCTTTGTATTGATAAGTATGAGACCGTGTTGGCCGGTGCTCTCATGCTTTTCAATACAAAGAATAGTTTTTTGTCTAATACGTTCATACTACGGTCATGGTATGGTACGGTGCTTACGGTCTAGTGGGCAGAGACCTTAAGGGCCTATTCACACTAGCGATTCACTTGGGCACTGGTCACACCGCGAGCTAATAAGCTATAAACTATCGGCTATAAACACGAACAAAAGATACTCCCGTGTAAAAAAAGAGACACGGCGATACTCGCTCAGGTATCAGCTATCAGCGCCGGGCGAGTATCGCCGTGTCTCTTGTTTTACCCGGGAGTGCATATCTTTTGTTCGTGTTTATAGCCGATAGTTCATAGCTTAGTAGCTCGCGGAGACCAGTGCCTAATGTTATGCCAACAGATGACACATAGATATTTGGGTGCTCACAAAATGACCGCTCCGACATGTTTGATGATTAGGTACAAGTGAGCGACAAACTACACAGCTTCACTCGGATAATCATCTGATAATATGATTTTGTGTAGGTACTATTCAATCTTAAAGTATTATCGAGTTACCCTTAATACATAAGGTACCTTATTTGTTTAATTTATTTACATATCAGTTAATCTGTATACAACATCCAGTGTGTATTTAGCTTTACCCGCTAGGTAACTAAATAAACTTATTCTAACATTACCAAGTCATTGCGCTAAATCGTCTAGCCGCTTCTTCGCAGAGGGACCTGTGTATTTTGAGCTTTGCTTATTAGGTATTTATTTTATTTGGGATATCTGACCCAATTCACCTTAGTTCGTAGCGTACAAATTAGCCAAGTAGTCCGGTACACCGTGTAAGTATGGTATACCGATTTATTTGGCCACTTTGACTGCTACAAAGTATTTGACGCTGATTGTACCTACAATGGTCACTGTGTTGTCGGTAGTTCGCTCTTGAAACGATAGTTTTACAGAATTCACGTTAACCTAAAATTTGGTTTATTCTGTGTAGATTGTGGTTCTGTGTAGGTTAGGTACAGATGTAGTGCAAAATCCTTCCTCTTCGGCTTTTCACGGAACCATCCGTATTACACACTACATCTGTATTAAATTTTATGACAAAATGTAGTTCATCATGCAAAAAATTTGCTATTTACGACAAAAAAATGGACTTACAAAAACAATAAAGAATAGCCATAAGAATTTGGAGGTAAAACAAAATCTTTTATTTAGTTTTTAACTTCCATAATAAAAAAACCGGCCAAGTGCGAGTCGGACTCGCGCGCGAAGGGTTCCGTTCCGTACCAATATCATTTTTTTATTTAATAAATACAGTTAAATCAACCTACCTCAAAAAATATAGGAGATAATTTAATCAAACCAAAAATCGTTGATAGAGTTTATTAATGTGCATAACATACCTATATTTTTTTAAAGAATTTTATATTGCGTAGTTTAAAAAATAGAGGGGGTGGGACACATTTTTCAAACTTTGAGAGCTGATATCTCGAAAACGATTCATCATCATCATCATATCAGCCGAAAGACGTCCACAGCTGAACATAGGCCTCTCCCAAAGATTGCCACAATGACCGGTCCTGCGCCACCCTCATCCAGCGGACTCCTGCGACCTTCACCAGGTCATCAGTCCACCTTGTGGGGGGCCTACCTACGCTACGCCTTCCGGTACGTGGCCGCCACTCAAGAACCTTACCGCCCCAACGGCCATCGTTTCTACGCGCAATGTGCCCCGCCCACTGCCACTTCAGTTTAGCGATTCGGAGAGCTATTTCGGTTACTTTGGTTCTGCTGCGGATGGTCTCATTTTTAATCCGATCACGCAGAGAGACTCCTAGCATAGCCCTCTCCATTGCCCTTTGGGTGACTTTGAGCCTTCTTATGAGGCCCATTGTAAGCGGCCACGTTTCAGTACCGTATGTCATCACTGGCAACACACACTGATCAAAGACTTTCGTCTTCAAACACTGCGGAATATTGGACGAAAATATGTGTCGTAGCTTCCCGAACGCTGCCCAACCGAGTCGGATTCGACGATTGACCTCTCTTAAAAATAAGATTTATAAACCTGCATATCATTTTCAAAGACCTTTCTATAAATACCCCACACGCTTATATACAACAAAAAAATTTGTTCTATCCCTCAATTACATGTATGGAGGGCCCCCACCCCAATGGTTTTTTTTACAATTTAGTATCATAATCCTGTAGCGGTTCATACAACACATATCCTTACCAAATTTCGTTACTTTAGCATTTATAGTTTCCGAGTAAATCGGCTGTGACAGACGGACAGACGGACAGACGGACATGACGAATCAATAAGGGTTCCGTTTTTGCCATTTTGGCTACGGAACCCTAAAAAGTGTTACAATTTACCTACTACTCGTACCTATTTATGTTTAGAATCCAGTTCAAAATTATAGTACATGTATGTAAAGAAGAAGAAGTTTAGAATCCAGTTCAAAATTATAGTACATGTATGTAAATTTTATTGTTTGCACTTTATATGTAACGTAGGTACCTACCGACCTACATTATTTGTTTTTTTATGGTAAAATGTAGATAAGTATTGATACATGTTAGTTTTGTGAAATAAATATAAAAAAACCGGCCAAGTGCGAGTCGGACTCGCGCGCGAAGGGTTCCGTACCATTATCAATTTATTATTAAAAAAATACAGTTAAATCAACCTACCTCAAAAACTATAGGAGATAATTTAATGAAACCAAAAATCGTTGATAGAGTTTATTAATGTGCATAACATATATTTTTTTTTTTATTTTATATCGCGTAGTTTAAAAAATAGAGGGGGGGGACACATTTTTCAGATTTTAGAGCTGATATCTCGAAAACGATTTGCTTAAATAAAAATGAGATGTATAAACCTTCATATCATTTTCAAAGACCTTTCTATTAATACCCCACACGCTTATATACAACAAAATTTTTTTTTCTATCCCTCAGTTACATGTATGGAGGGCCCCCACCCCAATGGTTTTTTTTTACAATTTAGTAACATAATCCTGTAGCGGTTCATACAACACATAATCTTACCAAATTTCGTCACTGTAGCATTTATAGTTTCCGAGAAAATCGGCTGTGACAGACGGACAGACGGACAGACGGACATGACGAATCTATAAGGGTTCCGTTTTGCCATTTTGGCTACGGAACCCTAAAAATGATTTGTGAATAGTTAATCTGATTCCGAGAATATGAAATCAAACGTACATGTCATTTGCACCTTCGGTTCTAGGTAATTCGATTTGGATCGCCTCGCCGGCGTGTTCATATAACTAGCTACCTACCCTCTATTTCGTAAATATAGATATGTGTTTTAGGGTTCCGCAGTAAACAAGGAACCCTTATAATTTCACCATGTCCGTCTGTCTATCTGGGGCCCATTTCTTGAACGCTTGTAATACAAGTGGAAGTCTCTTTTTAACACTATTAATTAAATAGGGACTTCCGCTTGTATTACAAGTTACAAGCTTTCGAGAAATAGGTCCCTGCCCGCAGCATAGCTCAGTAGCCGTTATTGCCGACAAAGTGGTAGAATATATAATGATATAATGTAAAATATGTATGGAAAAAAAAATTGCGTTATTCCCCTACTCGTAAAGTGGGGCTGATTACTTTATTTTATTGGGTATCGTTTATTAGGACTTTTACAAAGGGTCCTAAAATAAAGTTATTTCTAAAGTCAATATTTTCGGAGATAACATTGTTATCTACTTGTCAAGTATGAAAAAATCATGTATCGAATATAATGGGCCTGGGTGATTCTTATTCTTACATTTTTTTCTGTGATATGTAAGAATCGAATATATTTTGTGGGAAAATATATAATGTGTGTATTAATTCACGTAGTAAATTACCACTAATATCATGTCAGAGCATCATTTTTGCCATAAAGTTATTAGCCAGCTATAAAAAAAAATTGCTAAGCCCAAAATGTCACGGACCGTGTTGTGTGAGATTGCCGAATTCGAAAATATAATATTTTTTTCTGGTGAATTGTCAAATTCTCACGCAAAATATTACAGCATTTATGCAAGGTTAATGTTTGATTTATAAGATTATACTATAGAAATCTTAATAACCATTACTATTTATGATTTACATCAGAATAAAATGTGTGAGTAGTTTTTGTGTCACGACCGTGTACGTTACTATAAAAATACGGATCTCTGTAAAAAAGTGTCTTTGATATTGGCAACCCTTTTTATGTTTCTTTAGAACAGCAACATTGTGTTGTTGTCAAATTTGCAAATAACTGAACGTTGTGTGTGTCTCAAGAAAAATTTCTCCGTATTTTTTTTATAAAAAGGGACAACCTTAACACGTCAACGCCGTGTTTGGCTTTAAAACGTAAGTAACAATGTCACACTATTGTTTGAAACATAACATGTACCTCACACAGTGTAGTTCCTGATAATTAATTAAGATTTGTGAGATCATGGCTAGCTTTTAGGTTATACCGAACGCGTCTCAAATTGTCACAACCACGATATGAAAAAAACGTCACGGCCATGGACTTATTGAGTACGTGGTTGTGACATATATAACACGTGGTCGTGACATTTTCGATTCATTTAGATAATCTACGGATTTAAACTGTTATTATAGATGATTTAGAATATTTAGTATACACTATTTATTGAGCATTTTTATTTTGTCCATTTTTCTATGGATTTGAAAAGTTTCTGGCCTGACATAGAAACAAGTCGTTTTGTGTTATATTTTTTATTTACTTTTCAACATAGTCTCCTTGTAACTCTTGTAAGGCTATACAATTGTCCCTACGATGCTCCCATGATTTTAACAAGGCCAAGTAGTAGTTGCCGTCTTGCTCTTCAAAATAGGCCCCTTCGTTCTTGAAAATCTCTGTCCACCGAGCCAAGATTTGTATCTGGCATATTAGAAATATTGTAGGTATTATTTCAGGAAATCAGCAATTATAAAAAAACTTATCGATAAAATGGCGCCAATTTTGACATTTAACATCAGAAAAAAGTAAGGTTGTAGTACCAAGGAGGTTTTTTAAAAAGTTATTCTCCATTGTCAGACCAGAAACTTTTCAGACGAACCTTGTAAAAGGGATATCTAAATAATTATTTACTGTTTTGAAGAAAAATAAAAATAAATACTGTTAATGAAACCATTTCGTTGCTTTATTTTATTGCTTAATCATAATAAATTATGATATTACGAATTGAATAACATCAATTTTAACATTTATTGGAAAAAGTCACGTCCGTGTCATACATTGTCACAACCGTGTTTACATGGTTTTTTTGCCTTTTCCAATGGTATTAAGCTTATCCAGATTCATCAAGAATATGCTTTTGGTATATTTTATTGATTAATCATAATAAATTATCATATTACGAATTTAAACACATCAATTTTAACATTTATTGCAAATATGTCACGTCCGTGTCATACATTGTCACAACCGTGTTTACATGCAATTTTTTTTTGCCTTATCCAATGGTATTAAGCTTGTCCACATTCATCAAAAATATGCTTTTGGTATATACTTTCAATGTACATTGCGAAAAACAGTAAAGAAAAAAAACTTTTTTATTTTCATTTGCTGAACTTTTTTTAAGAATCACCCGCCTATAGAACACTTTAATGAACTCTATTTCGAACATAATCGGCGCAGCCGTTTTTTAATAACTAAGGGACCCTTCACAGAGCATGGCCACATGTTGGCCGATTTTTGAAATACTATAGACAAACAAACGAGAACTCTGAATTGCATCACTAGTGATTTTACTACCAGTGTTACTCTTAAGATGGATGGATATATACGCTTATTGTGTCTTCACATTTAGGTTTATTATTAGTTAAACTATGACTGTAGGTACCAGAAAAGAAACGACAAAAATTCAATATAAATAATAATTCGGCTTCTCAGCCGGTGGTAGGGTATTTTTACTAGTACCCGCCTGGTTGGCTACCACCGTACATTCGGTGTAAACGCCCGTGAAATGACTTACCTTCGTGTTTGCCGTGTTTCGGGGTCAGCCGGTGTATTTACCAGCATCTAGCGGGCCAACAAGGCGGTGGCAACTAACAGGTTACTGATTGTCTCCTGTTCGTTGCCGCCGCGATTTGGGCTCTACTTTTCACTTACGATCAGGTGGAGTGGAGCCACTTTGTTGTGCCAACGTTATTTTTATTGGGTCGGGCAACGCGCATGTGACACCCTGAGGTTGCAGGCGCCCATAGGCTACGGTGACTGCTTTCCATCAGGCGGGCCGTATGCTTGTTTGCCACCGACGTGGTATAAAAAAAAAAAAAAAAATTCCCAGCTAACATTACTAGGAATTTTATAAAACTTATAAACACAATACAAACGAGTAAGGTCAATGCGGCTCTAAGTCCGGCATATTTTATTTTGAAGGAAAGTCCGTCATATGTGTCTTATACTGTTCAATTACGGCAGGAAATCAGTTGGTTGGTACGGCAGGGAATCGGTCTGTCCTGATAGACGGTCTTACCCGCATTGACCTTATAGTTTTTTTCTAACTTTTTTCTGTATTGGAATTCATCAGAAGCATCAGAGATTTTGATTATTATAATATTATAATAATTAATATATAATAATTACGACATAAGGCTGGGTCTGTAACTATGAGATATATCTCAATTTTACCTTGTTTCAAAAGTATGCTTATGTAAGTACACTTACATGTCAAAGAAATTTGCTAAATCCGAGCTTATGGATCTCATATCGAGAAATATAAATGGCACTATGTAAATATATACACATATTAAAATTCAATAATTAATGATTATGGGCCATGTTATATTAATCGAAAAAACATGTTTACATCGCTATGAATGGTGTTGCATTTGCACCATGCTTTAATTTAACCTACGCAGGTTAATGTAGCGCATTATAAAGACCATAGTTATGCAGAAAACGACCAACTTTGATTTTTTTACAATCTCACTGAGTTTGGTCGCGTTCTGCATTGACAAAAAATCGAAGTTGGTCGTTTTCTGTATAACTACGATCGATTTAAGTTACAGATATTATTTTGCTGTTTGATATGAATAAATAAATGAAAAATAGAATATAAGGCATAGTAAAAGAAAATGCATACAAACGAAATATTAGACATAATACTAAATTAAATGATATGTTATTTTGCACTCGCTATAATAATTATTTCACAGAATCGTAAAATCAAATAACATTTATTAACAAACATCAAAAACATATAACAATTGATAGCAAATTTTACTTTGTAGCTATTTATAAATAGGGCCATACATTCGCATCTCCTCTTGAGTACAAAAAATACGTAAAAGTAAATAATCCTATATTGAGAAGCTCTCACGATCCCCTTTGATACCTTTCCTTACCTGTAAATACGAAAAGCAAAATTCACTGCGAATA